>JASANE010016730.1:0-39770 GCA_030248225.1 Trileptium ribeirensis | reverse complement strand
CACCCTGAATTTGGTAAGGCTTACATTCCAACAGAATGAAGGTTTGAGATGATGGTGCTGCAGCGAGTGGCGAGCGCGAGGGGTGGGGGGCTGGGGGGTGAGGCCTCTGAAATTCAAGTCTCAGCCCCCAAATCGGAAACGGTTAGCCCCCCCCCCCCCAAATTTCAGTCCGACAATTTTCGCCAACGACATTTCAGCGCAGCAGTTCGAACCGGGACGACACCACCCCCCAGCAGCTACCGAACACACCTGCTCCTGTCTCTTCCTGATAAGGGGAAATACAGTCGTAGATGGACACACGTCCCGCGCTAGAAATCGATCCGACACTCCGAATAATATCGCCTAATCTCACACAGTTGAGAACAAAATGTCTCAGGTGACCTAAACGTACAAAGAGTACTTGGACTCCTCCCAAACTTAAGGGGTCAAAGCCCAAATATTTGATAGTTAACCCAAACCTTCGCATCTCGAGGTTCCCGAACATTAAAGGTGGATAAATTACAGTGCGACAAAAAAAGAAAATAAAACCGGACGAGGGTTCCGCCAAGACAACACTAGTCATACGGTTCGTTAGTGCGCTCTCTCATTCCATCTGCCCAAATATTTCGTACTTTTACAGTAATTTTTGCATAATTTCTGTTATTCTATTGGATTAATGTTAATCAAACGGCCTGATCTATAGTACAAAACTGGATTTGAACTAATAAACCAACATTTTTATCAGTACAATACCAAATTAAAATGTCGAGTAAGAAGTGAACGTCGTCGTGCTATACCCCCAAAATCCAGAGGGAGGCCCTGCAGCAGATTTCGTCGTCCATCATCCATATACATATTCCCAAAATTTAGTCTCCCTTTTCAAGAACTAGGTTGATTTGGACAAAAACTGTTGAATTTTCTACTGTTGCTCGGCGCAATACCACGAAAACCTAAAAAGTCGTCTGGATAAAAGTCGTGGTCCCAAGCCACGGAGCCATACGGCGACCAACTGGCTCCGCACAAACCTATCAATCGAACGTGGGTGTGCCACCAACTGATAAACATGATAACGGAACGCACCACATCGCGTGAGCACGAGTTGTCTGTTCACCAAAGCCACATTTACCTCCGAAATTTCGTACCAAATTCCATTGCCCGCGCAGGGGGATAAAAGCGTACACAGACCCAAATTTTCTCTATTGGCAAACACACCACATTCACAGCGGAAAACCTGATCTTGAGATGTAATTCCCATCTTGAGATTCAGTTTATCGTTACAGGCCAATGGCACGTATTCAGTTTGAGATACGTTTGGAGATGTCGTCAACATCACCTTTACCATCGGTGTCGGTTGCTTCGAAGAAAAAAAGAAGAAAAGATGGTCCCAGCGGGTAATCAAGCGCGGAATTTTTCGACAAAGTTCCCCATATTTTGCCAATTTGTGATGTTTTTTGATCAATTTTCCAAAATATGGCAAATATCGTGACGTATTTTTTTGCGCATTGCGAGGGGGTTTGTGTAGGTTGGAATGCGGTAATGGAATCCGTAACGTAAATTTCAGAGGAAATGTGGCTTGGGTGGAATGACAACTAGATTACGTGATGTAGTGCGTTCAAAGTCATCATGTTATTAGTTTGTTGCACAGCGTGCGTTCGGCTGGCATTTCCATTCCATAGGGTTGGTGTGGAGCCAGCTACCTAGTAAATACGCCCGTCATGACCAGTGGTTGCGACCGTGACTTTTATCCAAATAACTGCAAAGTTTCATATTATTGCACCAGCAACAGTAGTAATCAACATTGGTCAAAATGCAACGACTCCTAAAAAGGACTAAATTTAGAACAGATGTCTTGTGAAAATGACGAATATCTACTATCTGCTGCAGCCAGTGGCGAGGCCAGCCCTCTAATTTGGGTGATAAGTGACCTAATGGTTTCACTTCTAATTCTAAACATTTAATTAGCGATCTACTGATAAAAAAATCTTGATTTATTAATTTCAAATAAGTTTATTCTATAAATAAGTCCGTTTGAGTAACATTAGAATTAATAAAACAGACATTAGGAAATTTACTGTGAACCGCAACACGCTGAAGCATATCGATAACACATAAAATGGCACGAACGAACTGTATGACTAGTGTTGCTTTCTGATGAACACGGACCAACACTATTTCTTTTATTTTTTACACTGTAATCGCTAATTACCTTAATGTTCCAGGGAACCCTTGAGAAAACACGCAAAGGTTTGAGTTAACTCTTGATATTTAGGGCTCTCCGACCTTAAAGTTTGAAAAAAAGACCGAAGTCACTTTCTACGTTTTAGGGTCACCCCTAACATTTTGTTTTTAGTTGTTTGTTTAAAACAACAAAATAATATTGCATACGAATATTCAATTGAATCTGATTTACAAAGCATAAACATATCTCATATACAACTATTAACTTTTTATATTGAACAGACAGCGTGTTCGTAATGTGGAGCGCGTAATGCTTGCGTTCGTTGGTTGTTGCGTGGTAAAGCTGTCAAGACTTGTGTAAAACGTGGAACCTAAAATTTGGGGGGCTAATCGTTTCAATTTGGGGGCTAGATTTTTAATTTGGGGGGCCTAGCCCCCAGCCCCCACCCTAGCCTTGCTACCGGCTCCTGCAGCGTCATCATTCTTGCAACCCTTCGTTATCTACGTACAACTACCAATGAAGGCCAACAGTATATGGCCTTGGCTTGGACTTTACGCTTGGGTCGCTAAAAGGCTAGCGAAGGGGGCGGTTATTAGTTAATTGGGAGAGCCATCTAGCCGCAACGTCTGAAAAAATCTGGAATTGGTATGATACACTTTTTCAACGAAAATAGTAATTGTAAGACTGGCCAAACTGGAGTACCGCCTTGCTCTCATTCTTAAATATCTCAACTGCAAGAGATAGTTCTTTTTGCTGTTCCGACGCCGTAACATGCACATTTTTATTACTATTATGTTTATCATCACAATTGAAAGAATAGTTAAATAGTACAATCCGAAAATAGAGTGAAAAGGAGCCGAGCGTTGCTTCATTTTAAAAGTGTAAACATCATTTTTGTTCAATCATCTCAGTACCAAATTTGATGCAGGTCCCTCCCTTAAAACCTCTGAGACATGAATCGATTGAAAATGTTGCAAAACTATGTCGGCCTCAGACTTCATTGAAGATATCGACAACGCATTAAGAATGATAGTTTATAAAAGAAACCAAACTCGTCGCCCTATTCAGCCTTACCAGGAAACCTATATAAGACAATTGTTGATGACCTGTGCGTATATGTATCCAAACAACTGAGTACAGACCATACTTTTTGGCAATCAGGCTCATTAACTCAAATTGATCCAATGAGAAAAGGCATGAAAATATATGCACTGGATCCACAATGCCAAATATATGTGCATTATATACAGCTCTCAAAAATCCTCTATAAAACCATTATTGAATTCATGTACCAAACTATTGAAAACATAATCATTGTTATTTAATTAGAACTCGCTAACAGATACAAATTAAATAAAACCTTCTGGAAAAGTGTTAAAATACTCGTGTAGACTTTAGTATATCCAAGCTATTGTATTGATCCTACCTGAAAATATATACAATTCTTGCTGATGGTAATATGTAACTTATGACTCGTTCAAGATAAATTGGGTGCAGCTACGAATAGGCTTCTCTGGCTATCACAGTATACTCAATTACACTTCGATAGCATGACCTAGCTATGCGTTTTCTCATGCAGCTGGGTGTAGCTCTTGGAGAATCTATATGGTTAAGCTGACTGTATAGGACATATTAGTGTCCCTGGAATGCTGTTCAAACTTTTAATTATACTATACAACCGAAGAATTTCAAATTTTAACAGCTGCTGGGCGGGAAATTCTAATTGTGGCAGCACTACATCGAGGAAACAATTCAAATTTCTTCTGTACAAGTACAATTCCTAACAGTTGCCAAAGTAAAAAATTCAAATTTTGACGCATGTTTTAGCTAATGTCAGGGAAGACTTATTGGAAAATTTATAGTTAACTGAGAGTGTTCATGAAAACCTCGCAGTTACGTAAAACTTTTCAAGTTGTCCGGCGTGTTAGCAAAGTTTCGTGAAAATAAAACGCCGTGCGCCTCACGAGACTGTTGAACAAAACAGTAGAGGTATTTTGCACATAACTCAACGCTAACGCGGCCTTAAACAACGAAGACAGACAATTTTCTGCAACTCCAGTTTATTCACCCTAAAAACCCATTGAAATACCTACGTTAAAACGCTTGAAAGCTATGCATGTGGATTAAAAACAGACCAAATTCCTGTATTCAGCTTTCAGAAACGCCCATACGCACACCTTTTATGTCCTGCATGCATAATATAACGATGCATATGAAAACGCACATTTCGAAAATTTGGTTTGTTGACCGTAAAACTTTAAAAAAACATCGTGAAAAAGGCGTAATATAGTTAATTTGGACTTTAAATAGAAAAACGATCTGTGTTTGACAACCTTAGATATTAAAAATGCACTCATTAAAAAGTTAAGACACTCTGCTTAAATTGTAAAAAATTGCATTTAGGGCAAAGGGTTGATGCACAATATTTGGACCACAGCGGCACAGGGAGTGGTCCCGTAAAAACGTCGTACGCAGCAAAGTTATGGAGCTCCATAAGTTGAATCTGTGCGGTCTCAATTTTTCGATGCGAAGCCTGTGTTGAGCGATATGGCCTGCAAAAGACTAGTACCTGTATGGCCAGATTTTGCAAATATTACCTGTGACGACCAGCCAACGCTAGACATACTACATGTTACATCGTGAATCTGGTGCAATGGAAATGGCTATGTGGCATTCATTCGTTTTTGTTTATTCACATCCGGATCTGTGTTTTCGTTTTTTACTGGAAGTAGCTTATATCTGCAGCACGAAGAATTTTTGCCGCTTCCAACGGTGCTCCACGCCAGAATTCGATAGTCCAGGCCATCAATCGCAATCGGCGGAACCCGTAATCCAATTGCGATAGAATTCAGTCCGCGTTGGCGCATCGCGAGCAAGCAGCACCCATACAGCGACATTCAGGATCAACAACTAAACACTAGGTCGATTCGATTCAACCCCAGGCAAGCGAGGGTCGAGAAAGTCCACGGATCAATCGGGCCAAGCCTTCCGAACGTGGATCCGTTCAAGTTGGTCAAAATCGTTCAATTAGACCGTAGCTCCATGATTCAATGCCGATCAATCTACCACAATACCCGGACAAGACGGAGGTGATAAGCCTAAGTCGGGGGGCTGCCGCCACCCGAACCCCCGCTCTAAGCTGTTCTTTTTTCTAACGTTATAACGTAACGCCCCTCAGGGTTACATGGGGGAAGCCAGCAACCGGGGAAGAGTGTTAGCCACTGCAATCAAGCTCGCGTTCTTCTCGCCAGCGAACCCTGAGCTCTGGTTCGCTCAAGTGGTGGCTCAGTTAATCATCCGAAAAATCACAACCCAGCAAACAATGTTCTACAACGTCATCGGGTCCCTCGCCCCCAGCACATACACGACCTTCTAATCAATCCTGCCCCGGAGCTCATACGGCGTCCTTCGAGAATTGATCCAACGGCTGTCTGCATCCAAGCAACGACGAATGCAGCAACGCCTCAATGCCGAGGAGCTGGGCCACCGAAAGCCAAGCCAGCCGCTGGGCTACATGGACAAATTCTGGGTTCCCAGCAATTCACCCCCGACGCCTCGATCTTTCGGCAAGTGCTCCTCCGACGACTCTCGAGCAACGTTCAGTGGGGCTTGTGGCGTTTGAAAGTCCGACGCAAAGACCGCGGCGACTCTAGCCGGCTAAATCATGAAAGTGACTAGTCCTGTGATCCCAACAGCGGTAGAAGACGATGAGTTGTCAACGGAAGTTAAGTCTCTACGGTTAGAGATGCGACAGCTCCTGCAAATCATCTGAACTATCAAAAGCCGACAACAGTCCCGTGACCGATCCCAAATGAGTCCTGCAGTGGTCGACGGCGCAGTCGCTCAAGAAGCCGCCAACAAAGCCGCAGCCAAGGTGTCTGCAGGCACCAAATAAATTCGAAGCTTCAGCCACGAAGTGCCGCGAGCCATGCAAGATGTCGGGAAACGGAAAGGTGGGGCTATAGCCACGACGAGTAGTCCCGATGTTCTCCACAACTAACTCTTCTTCGCCGGACACAGGCGCCCAAGTCAGGGTCTTCAAGGCTTCGCCTTATAATCGCCGCTGCTGTCAAATGACGCCGCCTCTACAAGCGGCAAACAACACCGCGATTCGGACGTACGGCCAACGATTCCTGACCCTCGATTTGGGTATCGAGCGGTTCATTTGTTGGGTATTCTTCGTCGCCGATGTCTCTTTTGGCGTCGATATTCTTTTTTGTTTCGGTTTGGCACCGGACATCCGACGATCCCGACTGCGCGAAGCAATCATGTGCGTCGATGTTCTAGCGCTCACGTCCAAGATCCGGTCCCTCAACATTGCCATTCTCATTTCGAATCACACCTCGACGTTCATGTATCTTCTCAAGCGATTCGCGCGAATCACAAATCCCACTCCTTTTGTCTAGAAAACCCAACACAACATCAGTCGTCACATCGACCCTCCAGTCCACAGTAGTCCAACGCGCTTTCTTTCGAAAAATGTGAAAGCCGCAAAGGACGCGTACGAACACATGGGGGAATGCCGTCATCAGCCTATCTGTTATTGCCGCTTTATATGGTTCGCAAAAAGAATGTGGATTGGAAGCCCTGCGGAAATTACTGGGCCCTCAACAACACCACAGTCCAGATCGGTAACCGATTCCGCATATACAAGACTTTACGACATCAATCGCTGAAACCACCATCTTCACGAAGATCGTTCTGGTGCAAGAATATCACCAGATTCCGGTTGCCCCCAAAAATGTTCCTAAGACAGCAATAACGACACCATTCGGGTTGTTCGGACATGTCTGGATGCCTTTCGGCCTGCGCAACGCAGTGCAGACAGTCCAGCGCTTCATCGATCAACTCATCCGTGGACTTGGCTCTCGCCGCGCCTATTTGGACGATATCCTCGTAGCAAAGCAACGGCCCGGACAAATAACCATGATCATCCCCAGGCATTATTACAACACATGGACTATTTTGGACCTTCCATAAATGCAGGCAAGTGCGAATTCGGAAAGTCTTCAGTGGAATTTCTGGGTCATCAGTTAGATGCGGAGACGAATCCGTCCTTTAGAATCGAAAGTACAAACAATACGCGATTTTCCTTGCCCGAACACAGTGAAGAACCTCCAAGAGTCTATTGGAATGTTTAATTTCTGCTATCGCTTCATACCGAAGTGCGTAGAGGATACCTTACCGCTGACGTCACTAATAAGATGTGCAAAATTTGCCAAAGTATTATGCATCATTTACCTTGAGATGAGCGCGGTAGGGCCGGATTTTGTTATTGTCTACCGCGGGCTCCAAAGCCCTACTTGACTAACCGCGATTACACATTTTTGGGCCAAGCCAGTCATTACGAATATGTTAATAGCTAATAGTGAAGCGAGGCTGATAAATTGTCAGAAGGGCCTAGAGTTATATATTTGTAAAACATCTTAACAGCTACAATAGCATATTTTCATGTATGAAAGAGCGTGTTT
The DNA here is from genome assembly GCA_030248225.1 of Trileptium ribeirensis. NCBI lineage: Eukaryota > Metazoa > Nematoda > Enoplea > Enoplida > Thoracostomopsidae > Trileptium > Trileptium ribeirensis. The sequence continues at coordinate 32,141 of JASANE010016730.1, read as the reverse complement.
TACATAGCCACTAGGTTTCTTGTAAATGGCGCTTATACAAAAATTTTGGAAATGGCGATATTTACGTATTTATTTATATTACGTGAATTTATGCGTCTTGTTTTAATTACTACTAATCTTGCCGTTTCTGGGCCTAGGGCTAAATATTTCTTTGTAACACAATATTCTAAACGGAATGTAACAAATATTTTTTCAGTAGTCCGTCCCGGCTATCAAACCCTGAGACAGCCACTCCCGGCTCGTACAAACATACTAGCGTAGCTTAGCTATTTATTTTATTTATGAAGGGCAGTATGTGAGTGTACCTTTTTGTCACAAGTCGGAATTGCCTCTGTAACAGAATCTGGTCCTAGGTGCACACATCTTAAAGTAATGCAGCTTTCACATTGTAATGTCCCCGCTGTTTGGAGCTTTTGTCTCCCTGTAGTCGGGACCGTACCTTATAGACAGTCGGGGTGACACACATACCGTAAATCAACTGCCGAGGGTGTACGACACACCCCTAGCTACTACAGTTTTCTTTACAATGTGGTACACATCCTTACCTACCAATTTGCCGCGAATTAACTATAACGGACACCGTATCTAGCCAATGCGGTTTATTAGTCAACTGTCCTGTGCAGTTTTTCTAAATTCTCGATATTTGTATCTGGGCCACACGAACGTTGATCAAATAATTCCGAACACTGTCAATAAAACTGCCAGAAGACACGATGTGCCTGACACTGTCGAGAAATGGCAATACCCTTAGCTAGCTACCTTTGAAAAAATTTATTAAAAACATAGGAGTGTCTAAGACACCCTGTTGTCGACAGTGTGTTTGACACTGTGTGGTGTACATAGGTTCCAAACGTAGAAGACATTATAACGTGAACACCGCATAAATGATGGATTGGAGTGAACCGTTGTGGCAAAATCAGCCGTCGGCGCGTACACAGACCTCTTGGCGCGTGCGTCATTGCTGGTTTGTCGCTTGCCCGACACACCAATAAACATACTAGTCGATGCCACCAAATGTTGCAGTGAATGCTATGCTGCAACAACACAAGGATACACGGTAGCCCTTTCCCTTCCTTTACAGAAAGATAACTTAGGCGGAATCCCGTTGCAGTAATTTCGGCCGAGAGCTTCTCGCAAACTACTTGGCGATTCTTCATTTTCGTCATATGATCTTGGAGCGTCGTTTCCACGTCTTGAACGATCACAAACCCTTGACGTTCGCTCTTCTCACACGTCCCGTATGTCAATCATTTTACATGGCCGATACTATCAACTTTTTGGCATTATTAATGTAATCTACCTTGAAACATTTTGTCACTATAATTAGTGACACAAAGCACTAGGTCCAAATAACATGGCACCTCAGCGAACTTGAAGAATTGGCATACTCAGTAATGTCATGATGAAACATTATTCTAAGGTCTATAATCGATACACGGCAACTCACCCTTTATTCTTATGCTGGACACGATTAAATCTTTAAAATGGCCGTATTGGAAGACGTTAAATTTGAACGTTGCACCATTTGTATATGTCATCGATATGTAATTTGTTCGTAAACTGGTCCTGGGCTCACCGATTTGATTCGCATTTTAGAGTAGAAATGAACATAGAAGACGTTAGGCGCTCAGCCATATATTTAGCGTGAAAGCAATCCCTTATTTTAGCGATTTCGGCATGATAGCCTAGATAGTGAGTAATATATCCGCAGTGTGGGTTTCCGCAGAATATCGTTGTGTTTTATATTGGAAGTCAACTGTTTCAAATTTATAAACTTCTCATATTATAGGGAGTGTCTTTTGTTCAGACTCCATTTCGGTGCGAATTCGGTTAGTATAATAAAATATGTTTCTTATGTAATATATAATACAGGTGAAAATTTGGATTCTTAGATCCACCGTGTCAATTCAATAATTCATGATTATCTTGCGTTCTATTATTTATTTTAGTAATAGTAACTTGTGCGTATTTTATTTGTGTATTAAGTGAAATACTAGGCGCTGAGTGCTAGAAATTATTCAGGTTTATTATGGTTTGAAAGTTGAAAAATTTTTATCCATTACGACTCGCTTCGGTACCTATGTTCTATTTCCGAACCTGACCAAATTGTACCTCTTGCAAAGTTACATCTCCAAAGGACATCGGTTTTCAAAAAAATTCCAAAAATGTTTGTTAATATGACCAGTATTGACATAAAGCATACAATAGGGACATTACCGTGTCTCTATAATAATATTGATAACCGACCCGTCTTCGCTGATGACGTAGGCATAATCTGGGTGTTAAAACATTGGTTGATTTTTATTTATAAATTGTTGCCTCTATAGGTGAAACCTTCAGTGGATATAAAATTATATGTCTATAACGTCTAGTCTAAAGCTAAAATTTCATAAAAGACAAAAATAGAAAATGCTTCAAAATAATAATCAATAAATTAACTATTTATTAAGCTATTTTAATAGTGCTTTGCTTAAAAAGTTCTGCCAATTTTTTTAATTTAGAATCCCTATATTTAGATCAAAAACGATTTCCGCGTCTCTTGTTTCTCGAGTTACGCCTGGAAAAATAGGTAATTTCTGGTTTATTCCCTCTCGAAAATTTTTGCAATTGGCGGAACGAAATCAAAGAAATTTAGAATATGGGTGTTTAAAGTAAAATTTACTAGTATCGGGGTGAGTAATGACAGTGTAGTATAGCAATTTGTTTCATATGTTTAATCTGAAAACGGGTATCTATTGATGTATCCTCCTATACTTCTTTTTTCTGAACCTACATAAGCTTTAGTTTGGCACATAATTTTAGATTTTTCAAACTCCTATCAATGGGAACCAACATGGGTATTATGTCCGTCCCTGAATTACATTTTCACTCGCGTTAGTATTATAATTATTGTAATAATGTTTCCAATACCTCAAGAGCTCGTATATATTTGCCGAAGAAAAATACTCAAAATACAATAAAAATAACAGTGGCAGGCCAGGCGTTGAACGAAGAACTATCTCAGATCGCTAGTATGTAGTATGAGGTTAAACATTTAGGTCTAGTTTTTATCAAAGTGTCCCGCAATTCATTTCGAGTCGTATGAATTTTGGTGTGCATTTCATAAAGACGTTTGAAATGAAGCAAATATGTCAAACTCAAAAAATCAGAAATAACATAGCGAAAATAATGCGTAGTTTACAGGAAAATAAGCGCTCTTACTCGGCATCGTCAGCATATACACGTACGTGTTTATGGAAATATTACATTCACCAGTTACAGACTTCGCGAGTTGTTACGTAAACTGGGCTCAGCGTAACAACTTTGCTGCGTTTTAAAGCAAAAATACCTGTACATAAAGCATTGCTAAATTGTTACGTCCTGTTCAGATGTTACGCTCGAATGTTGTTACGCACATTTGTAGCTTTCCCAAATAGGCATGCTGAATACAGATACATTTGAATAAATCACATCATCGTTTTTATTAACCTCGAAATACTTTGTAAACACAGATTCAAAATTTTAAAGAATTTAATGAAAACCACTAAATTATTTCAAATTCTTGGAGTTGTCACTGAATGCAGTGGCCATCACAAAACGCCTATGCTGGTCATAGCTACGTTTGAATGGATTACGTCTTTTCATCATCCTTAGCAAAATCATGTGGCGGCGTTCGAAATTTTTGGACACATTGTCGGATGGAAGTTATAAGTGGCATATACAGGTGGCTTGACGTATATAATAAATATGTAAATTTTGCCAAATTTCGAACTTTTGTGGTGGAAAAAACAGCTGCTGGTTTAATAGAACTCTTACGAAAATTGTCTGAGATCATGTGGTTGTTATCCGATTCACTTATGGTTTAAATTGTGACAATGTGCAAAATACAATTTTCATTTTTTGAAAGCCATTTTCGCACTAAAATGAGTCATAAAATGCGGAAACGTTTCAATTACTATGAAAATTGGGTTTGATATAGCATAAGTAATCTTAACGTTACTATTTTCCTCGTTGTGTTCAGTACACCCAATTTTTTGTCCGTCCAACAACACGGCCACAGGGCATCGGTTTTTTAGCCACCAACCATAAATTCAGGATAACAAATATTGAAATCTTCCGTCTCAAGGATGCTGAAAACGATGCAGAGATTCATTTGAATGTATTTGTGACCGATGGCATCCATTGATTGAATGGTATACTGTATCTTCTGGGATCCCACAGAAATATGCATGATTTCATGGTTTTTAATCGTCATAAACAGAAAAATTTAAAAGAGCTTGCGATTTTATAGTAAATTAAATCATGGAAGCTACGGCTCATTGCGAAATCATAGGTGCAACGAACTTGTAGTATCTTCAAATCATCAACAACACAGTAATATATAAACATGCTGAGTAACTCATGACATACAACATATGAAGTTGCTAGCAAGTGGGTCCCAATGAATACACAAACATTGATACGGTATTTAGGTTAGGATTGTTCATAACATCATTCGAACGTTGTTATAAAGCTGCCAATGCACGCAACAATATTCGATCGTAAAGAACTGAGCCTACCGATAAAAAACTTAGCAATATTGTTATTTATAAGTGCTTATGCGTAGCAACGCATTGAAGTTGTTGCACAGAGCACAGTTTGCGCAACGAATTCCGAAATTTGTCACGTATTGTCGAATGTAATATTTCCATACACACGAGCTGACGATGCCGAGTAAATACATATATCTATCTCCCAGTGAACGACGCATAACAACCATAAACCTCATTAACGTGGCAATAACAAAACAGGGCTATCTATACGGTACAATTTAGCAGCTACAATCGAGAAACATATCACAATTTTATAGAAACACCATTTAGATTACAGCTTATATCTTGTTCTGTGCTATTTTTAATGCGTGTTCAAATAATGATTGCTGCAGAAGAATAATCGTAAAGTCACGCAGCAGCAGAGAAATAATTAATAGTAGCTGTGTACCTATTATCAAGACTAGTATTAAATATAACTGTCACAATCGGCAGTTTTTTATGTCGCAGCAATGACGATGTTGACTGCAATGCTAGCTTGCTTCATGCATTGTCGTTAGGTGTAACCTTCCAACATCGCGGAGTCAACAAAGCCACAACTTGATGATTGAAATAAACGAACATCCGAGCCATAAGCCAAGTTGACCGCCAACGCCAGACAGGAGATTTGCCAATGGATAAGCATCGTGTTGCACGATTAAATCGGTTGATATACTTCGATACGAGATCACAATCTGTAATTGAAATAAGCTACCATAGGTAGAGTAATGAGACGATCACGTTGTACTGTCGCCGTCTTTAGGAACCTAATCTTTGTACTAAAACAAACAGTATCAGACCAACCGTGCACAACAAAGTATCCAAACTCTAAATGCTTTTTGCAAATCCGTACTATATAATGTAGTTTGTATGTTTTGAAAGTGCCTTATTGGGAAACACTGTTCAATTTGTTGACGTTGCTGGGGCAACGACCGGAGCGGTTGCTGTAGCCTGACCTGGATGTGTGTTTGAACTGAGCAGAGGTGACAGCCTATACTCGTACTCTAATTTTGGTTTCTGTGCGGATCAATCGCCGTACGACTACATTCTACCGTCATTTTCTAACTTTATACACGTGGTCGGACACATTTATTGACCTGCCTGGCCTAATAGCGTGCATCTAATCCTTTTCAACTTTCATTTTTCAATTCTCTGTGGGCTTTAGTGTAAAGGACCGCGGCAGTATAAAAATCTGGACATTGTTTAACGTTAATTCTCCAACCCTCCTGTTTGCCTTCTCGGTATGTTTGCCTATTTCTCTCACCGTGTTTGTCTCACCCTATTTGTCCCACAATGTTTGTCCCACCCATTTTGTCTCGCACTGTTTGTCTCACCCTATTTGTCTCACTCTGTTTGTCCCAGCCATTTTGTCTCACCCTATTTGTCTTACCCTTTTTGTCTCACCCTGTTTGTCTCACCTTGTTTGTCCGTCATCGTTTTGTCAGTTGTGCAATACTGTCTGTATGTAGAGCTAAACATGTCCGCCCATCCAAACTTTTCTGTTCTGCTACGCTCGGTCGCCCAGATCGTCACGTCGTCATGTCTGTCCAGGCTTGTTCGACAAGTCATGTTCACGTACCTGGCCTTTTAAAGCCAGGCTTTGCTAGGCCAATCTGTCAATTATATCCGGTGCACAGCCGAGGTTGGACTCATGCACTACCATGAACATACACAACTCTATGAGCGAGGCGACGTGATGAGGTAGAATAAACAAACTGAATCGAAGGAGTATACTGTGCATATAAAGAAAATCGGACGTGTACAACAGATGGAGCGTGTTCGACCGCAGAAAGTAGACGTAGGAATGGGTGAACGACCAAGATAGATTCATAATTGCACCGAGGCAAACATACCGAGAAGGCAAACAGGAGGGTTGGAGAATTAACGTTAAACAATGTCCAGATTTTTATACTGCCGCGGTCCTTTACACTAAAGCCACAGAGAATTGAAAAGTGAAAGTTGAAAAGGATTAGATGCACGCTATTAGGCCAGGCAGGTCGAATAAATGTGTCCGACCACGTGTATAAAGTTAGAAAATGACGGTAGAATGTAGTCGTACGGCGATTGATCCGCACAGAAACCAAAATTAGAGTACGAGTATAGGCTGTCACCTCTGCTCAGTTCAAACACACATCCAGGTCAGGCTACAGCAACCGCTCCGGTCGTTGCCCCAGCAACGTCAACAAATTGAACAGTGTTTCCCAATAAGGCACTTTCAAAACATACAAACTACATTATATAGTACGGATTTGCAAAAAGCATTTAGAGTTTGGATACTTTGTTGTGCACGGTTGGTCTGATACTGTTTGTTTTAGTACAAAGATTAGGTTCCAAAAGACGGCGACAGTACAACGTGATCGTCTCATTACTCTACCTATGGTAGCTTATTTCAATTACAGATTGTGATCTCGTATCGAAGTATATCAACCGATTTAATCGTGCAACACGATGCTTATCCATTGGCAAATCTCCTGTCTGGCGTTGGCGGTCAACTTGGCTTATGGCTCGGATGTTCGTTTATTTCAATCATTCAAGTTGTGGCTTTGTTGACTCCGCGATGTTGGAAGGTTACACCTAACGACAATGCATGAAGCAAGCTAGCATTGCAGTCAACATCGTCATTGCTGCGACATAAAAAACTGCCGATTGTGACAGTTATATTTAATACTAGTCTTGATAATAGGTACACAGCTACTATTAATTATTTCTCTGCTGCTGCGTGACTTTACGATTATTCTTCTGCAGCAATCATTATTTGAACACGCATTAAAAATAGCACAGAACAAGATATAAGCTGTAATCTAAATGGTGTTTCTATAAAATTGTGATATGTTTCTCGATTGTAGCTGCTAAATTGTACCGTATAGATAGCCCTGTTTTGTTATTGCCACGTTAATGAGGTTTATGGTTGTTATGCGTGGTTCACTGGGAGATAGATATATGTATTTACTCGGCATCGTCAGCTCAGGGGCTGCCTGTATGGAAATATTACATTCGACAAAATGTGACAAATTTTGGAATTCGTTAACTGTGCTCTGTGCAACAACTTCAATGCGTTGCTACGCATAAGCACTTTATAAATAACAATATTGCTAAGTTTTTTATCGGTAGGCTCGGTTTTTTAAGATCGAATATTGTTGCGTGCAGTTGGCAGCCTTATAACAACGTTCGAATGATGTTATGAACAATCCTAACCTAAATACCGTATCAATGTTTGTGTATTCATTGGGACCCACTTGCTAGCAACTTCATATGTTGTATGATCATGAGTTACTCAGCATGTTTATATGTTACTGTCTAATTGATCATTTGAAGATACTACAAGTTCGTTGCACCTATGATTTCGCAATGAGCCGTAGCTTCCATGATTTAATTTACTATAAAATCGCAAGCTCTTTTAAATTTTTCTGTTTATGACGATTAAAAACCATGAAATCATGCATATTGTTCTGTGGAATCCCCAGAAAGATACAGTATACCATTCAATGGATGCCATCGGTCACAAATACATTCAAATGAATCTCTGCATCGTTTTCAGCATCCTTGAGACGGAAGATTTCAATATTTGTTATCCTGAATTTATGGTTGGTGGCTTAAAAACCGATGCCCTGTGGCCGTGTTGTTGGACGGACAAAAAATTGGGTGTACTGAACACAACGAGGAAAATAGTAACGTTAAGATTACTTATGCTATATCAAACCCAATTTTCATAGTAATTGAAACGTTTCCGCATTTTATGACTCATTTTAGTGCGAAAAGGGCTTTCAAAAAATGAAAATTGTATTTTGCACATTGTCACAAATTTAAACCATCAGTGAATCGGATAACAACCACATAATATTTAAACAATTTCGTAAGAGTTCTATTAAACCAGCAGCTGTTTTTTCCGCCACAAAAGTTCGAAATTTGGCAAAATTTACATATTTATTATATACGTCAAGCCACCTGTATATGCCACTTATAACTTCCATCCGACAATGTCCAAAATTTCAAACACCGATGATTTTGCTAAGGATGATGAAAAGACGTAATCCCGTTTTTCAAACGTAGCTATGACCAGCATAGGCGTTTTGTGATGGCCACTACATTAGTGACAACTCCAAGAATTTGAAATAATTTAGTGGTTTTCATTAAATTCTTTAAAATTTTGAATCTGTGTTGAGAAAGTATTTCGAGGTTAATAAAAACGATGATGTGATTTATTCAATGTCTATATTATTCAGCGTGCCTATTCGGAAAGCTACAAATGTGCGTAACAACTTAACGTAACATCTGGAACAGGATGTAACAATTTAGCAATGCTTTATGTACAGGTATTTTTGCTTTAAAACGCAGCAAAGTTGTTACGCTGAGCCCAGTTTACGTAACAACTCACAAAGTAGGTTAACTGGTAAATGTAATATTTCCATAAACACGTACGTGTGTTAGTAGACAATGCCGAGATGAGCGCTTAATTCCCCCTGTGGGTTTACGCATTATTTCGCTATGTTCTTTCTGATTTTTTGACAAATATTTGCTTCCATTTCAAACGTTCTTTATATGAAATGCCGCGCCAAAATTTGGTACGAACTAGAGAAGGAATTGCGGGACACTTTGAATAAAAACTGCAAACCTAAATGTTTAACCTCATGCTACATACGAGCGATCTGAGATAGTTCTTCGTTCAACGCCTGGCCTGCCACTGTTTATTTTTTTATTGTATTTTGATTATTTTTTCTTCGGCAAATATATACGAGCTCTTGAGGGGTTGGAAACATTTATTACAATAATTATAATTCTGACGCAAGATGAAAAATGTAATTCAGGGACAAACATAAAAAACATGTTGGTTTCCATTGATAGGAGTTTGAAAAATCTATAAAGAAATTATGTGGGCCAAACTAAAAGTTGCATGTAGGTTCAGAAAAAAGAAGTATAGGAGGATCTATCAATAGATACCCCGGAGTTTTCAGATTAACAATGTGAAACAAATTGGTATACCTACACTGTCCGTACTCCGCCCCCAATACTTAGTAGATTTTACTTTAAACACCCATATTCTAAATTTCTTTGATTTCGTTCCGCCAATTGCAAAAAGAAAAGAAAGTGGTTAAAAAATTACGGATTTTTCCAGGCGTAACTCGACCAGTTTCGGGAAAATTGGTTTTTTTGTTTTTTTAGGGATTGGACAATTAAAAAATTTGCGGATTTCTTTTTTTAAGGCAAAGCACTCTAAGAATAGCTTAATAATTGCATTAATTTATTGATTATTTATTTTGAAGCATTTTTATTTTTGTCTTTTATAATGAAACTTTAGGCTTAAATTAGACGTTATAAAATATATAATTTTATAACCCACTGAAGGTTTCACCTATAGAGGCAACAATTTATAAATAAAAATCAACCAATGTTTTAACACCCAGATTATGCCTACGTCATAAGCAAAAACAAGATCAGATTATCAATATTATTATAGAGACACAGTAATGTCCCCTATTGTATGCTTTATGTCAATACTGGTCATATTAACAAACATTTTTGGAATTTTTTTGAAAACCGATGTCCTTTGGAGATGTAACTTTGCAAGAGGTACAATTTGGTCAGGTTGGGAAATAGAACATAGGTACCGAAGGCCAGTTCGTAATGGATAAAAATTTTTCAACTTTCAAACCATAATAAACCTGAATAATTTCTGACACTTAGCGCCTAGTATTTCACTTAATACACAAATAAAATACGCACAAGTTACTATTACTAAAATAAATAATAGAACGCAAGATAATCATGAATTATTGAACGCGACACAGTAAATATAAATCCAAATTTTAGCCTGTATTATATATTACATAAGAAACATATTTTATTATACTAACCGAATTCGCACGAGAATGGAGTCTGAACAAAAGACACTCCCTATAATATGAGAAGTTTATAAATTTGAAACAGTTGACTTCCAATATAAAACACAACGATATTCTGCGGAAACCCACACTGCGGATATATTACTCACTATCTAGGCTATCATGCCGAAATCGCTAAAATAAGGGATTGCTTTCACGCTAAATATATGGCTGAGCGCCTAACGTCTTCTATGTTCATTTCTACTCTAAATGCGAATCAAATCGGTGAGCCCAGGACCAGTTTACGAACAAATTACATATCGATGACATATACAAATGGTGCAACGTTCAAATTTAACGTCTTCCAATACGGCCATTTTAAAGATTTAATCGTGTCCAGCATAAGAATAAAGGGTGAGTTGCCGTGTATCGATTATAGACTTAGAATAATGTTTCATCATGACATTACTGAGTATGCCAAAGTTGTTCAAGTTCGCTGAGGTGCCATGTTATTTGGACCTAGTGCTTTATTGTCACTAATTATAGTGACAAAATGTTTCAAGGTAGATTACATTAATAATGCCAAAAAGTTGATAGTATTGGCAAATGATTGACAATACGGGACGTTTGAGAAGAACGTCAAGGGTTTGTGATCGTTCAAGACGTGGAAACGACGCTCCAAGATCATATGACGAAAATGAAGAATCGCCAAGTAGTTTGCGAGAGGCTTTCTCGGCCGAAATTACTGCAACGGGATTCCACCTCAGGTTATCTTTCTGTAAAGGAAGGGAAAAAGGCTACAGTCTATCCTTGTGTTGTTGCAGCATAGCATTCACTGCAACATTTGGTGGCATCGACTAGTATGTTTATTGGTGTGTCGGGCAAGCGACAAACCAGCAATGACGCACGCGCCAAGAGGTCTGTGTACGCGCCGACGGCTGATTTTGCCACAACGGTTTACTCCAATCCATCATTTATGCGGTGTTCACGTTATAATGTCTTCTACGTTTGGAACCTATGTACACCACACAGTGTCAAACACACTGTCGACAACAGGGTGTCTTAGACACTCCTATGTTTTTAATAAATTTTTTCAAAGGTAGCTAGCTAAGGGTATTGCCATTTCTCGACAGTGTCAGGCACATCGTGTCTTCTGGCAGTTTTATTGACAGTGTTCGGAATTATTTGATCAACGTTCGTGTGGCCCAGATACAAATATCGAGAATTTAGAAAAACTGCACAGGACAGTTGACTAATAAACCGCATTGGCTAGATACGGTGTCCGTTATAGTTAATTCGCGGCAAATCGGTAGGTAAGGATGTGTACCACATTGTAAAGAAAACTGTAGTAGCTAGGGGTGTGTCGTACACCCTCGGCAGTTGATTGACGGTATGTGTGTCACCCCGACTGTCTATAAGGTACGGTCCCGACTACAGGGAGACAAAAGCTCCAAACAGCGGGGACATTACAACGTGAAAGCTGCATTACTTTAAGATGTGTGCACCTAGGACCAGATTCTGTTACAGAGGCAATTCCGACTTGTGACAAAAAGGTACACTCACATACTGCCCTTCATAAATAAAATAAATAGCTAAGCTACGCTAGTATGTTTGTACGAGCCGGGAGTGGCTGTCTCAGGGTTTGATAGCCGGGACGGACTACTGAAAAAAAATTTGTTACATTCCGTTTAGAATATTGTGTTACAAAGAAATATTTAGCCCTAGGCCCAGAAACGGCAAGATTAGTAGTAATTAAAACAAGACGCATAAATTCAGGTAATATAAATAAATACGTAAATATCGCCATTTCCAAAATTTTTGTATAAGCGCCATTTACAAGAAACCTAGTGGCTATGTAAAACACGCTCTTTCATACATGAAAATATGCTATTGTAGCTGTTAAGATGTTTTACGAATATATAACTCTAGGCCCTTCTGACAATTTATCAGCCTCGCTTCACTATTAGCTATTAACATATTCGTAATGACTGGCTTGGCCCAAAAATGTGTAATCGCGGTTAGTCAAGCAGGGCTTTAGAGCCGCGGTAGACTGTGACAAAATCCGGCCCTACCGCGCTCATCTTAAGGTAAATGATGCATAATACTTTGGCAAATTTTGCACATCTTATTAGTGACGTCAGCGGTGAGGTATCCTCTACGCACTTCGGTATGAAGCGATAGCAGAAATTAAACATTCCAATAGACTCTTGGAGGTTCTTCACTGTGTTCGGGCAAGGAAAATCGCGTATTGTTTGTACTTTCGATTCTAAAGGACGGATTCGTCTGCAATCTAACTGATGACCCAGAAATTCCACTGAAGACTTTCCGAATTCGCACTTGCCTGCATTTATGGAAGGTCCAAAATAGTCCATGTGTTGTAATAATGCCTGGGGATGATCATGGTTATCGTCCGGGCCGTTGCTTGCTACGAGGATATCGTCCAAATAGGCGCGGCGAGAGCCAAGTCCACGGATGAGTTGATCGATGAAGCGCTGGACTGTCTGCACTGCGTTGCGCAGGCCGAAAGGCATCCAGACATGTCCGAACAACCCGAATGGTGTCGTTATTGCTGTCTTAGGAACATTTTTGGGGGCAACCGGAATCTGGTGATATTCTTGCACCAGAACGATCTTCGTGAAGATGGTGGTTTCAGCGATTGATGTCGTAAAGTCTTGTATATGCGGAATCGGTTACCGATCTGGACTGTGGTGTTGTTGAGGGCCCAGTAATTTCCGCAGGGCTTCCAATCCACATTCTTTTTGCGAACCATATAAAGCGGCAATAACAGATAGGCTGATGACGGCATTCCCCCATGTGTTCGAACGCGTCCTTTGCGGCTTTCACATTTTTCGAAAGAAAGCGCGTTGGACTACTGTGGACTGGAGGGTCGATGTGACGACTGATGTTGTGTTGGGTTTTCTAGACAAAAGGAGTGGGATTTGTGATTCGCGCGAATCGCTTGAGAAGATACATGAACGTCGAGGTGTGATTCGAAATGAGAATGGCAGATGTCAGGACCGGATCTTGGACGTGAGCGCTAGAACATCGACGCTCATATTGCTTCGCGCGAGTCGGGATTGGTCGGATGTCCGGTGCCAAAACCCTGAACGGAAATGAATATTGACGCCAATGATTGAATAAGAGACATCGGCGACGAAGAGTACCCAACAAGTGCAAACGCTTCGATACCCAAAGAATCCCAGGGTCAGGAATCGTTGGCCTGTACGTCCGAATCGCGGTGTTGTTTGCCGCTTGTTAGGGCGGCGTCATTCGACAGCAACGGCGATTATAAGGCGAAGCCTTGAAGAACCTGACTTGGGCGCTGTGTCCGGCGAAGAAGAGTTAGTTGTGGAGAACATCGGGACTACTCGTCGTGGCTATAGCCCCACCTTTCCGTTTCCCGACATCTTGCATGGCTCGCGGCACTTCGTCGCCGAAGCTTCGAATTTATTTGGTGCCTGCAGACACCTTGGCTGCGGCTTTGTTGGCGGCTTCTTGAGCGACTGCGCCGTCGACGACTGCAAGGACTCATTTGGGATCGGTCACGGGACTGTTGTCGGCTTTTGATAGTTCAGATGATTTGCAGGAGCTGTCGCATCTCTAACTCGTAGTAGACTTAACTTCCGTTGACAACTCATCGTCTTTTACCGCTGTTGGGATCACAGGACTTAGTCACTTTCATGATTAAGCCGGCTAGAGTCGCTCGCGGTCTTTGCGTCGGACTTTCAAACGCCACAAGCCCCACTGAACGTTATCGAGAAGTCGTAGGAGGAGCACTGGCCGAAAGATCGAGGCGTCGGGGGTGAATTGCTGGGAACCCAGAGTTTGTCCATGTAGCCCAGCGGCTGGCTTGGCTTTCGGTGGCCCAGCTCCTCGGCATTGAGGCGTTGGCTGGATTCGTCGTTGCTTGGATGCAGACAGCCGTTGGATCACTTATCAAGGACGCCGTATGAGCTCCGGGGCAGGATTGATTAGAAAAGGTCGTGTATGTGCTGGCGACGAGGGACCCACTGACGTTGTAAAACATTGTTTGCTGGGTTGTGATTTTTCGGATGATTAACTGAGCCACCACTTGAGCGAACCAGAGCTCAGGGTTCGCTGGCGAGAAGAACGCGAGCTTGATTGCAGTGGCTAACACTCTTCCCCGGTTGCTGGCTTCCCCCATGTAACACTGAGGGCATTACGTTATAACGTTAGAAAAAAGAACAGCTTAGAGCGGGGGTTCGGGTGGCGGCAGCCCCCCGACTTAGGCTTATCACCTCCGTCTTGTCCGGGTATTGTGGTAGATTGATCGGCATTGAATCATGGAGCTACGGTCTAATTGAACGATTTTGACCAACTTGAACGGATCCACGTTCGGAAGGCTTGGCCCGATTGATCCGTGGACTTTCTCGACCCTCGCTTGCCTGGGGTTGAATCGAATCGACCTAGTGTTTAGTTGTTGATCCTGAATGTCGCTGTATGGGTGCTGCTTGCTCGCGGACTGAATTCTATCGCAATTGGATTACGGGTTCCGCCGATTGCGATTGATGGCCTGGACTATCGAATTCTGGCGTGGAGCACCGTTGGAAGCGGCAAAAATTCTTCGTGCTGCAGATATAAGCTACTTCCAGTAAAAAACGAAAACACAGATCCGGATGTGAATAAACAAAAACGAATGAATGCCACATAGCCATTTCTATTGCACCAGATTCACGATGTAACATGTAGTATGTCTAGCGTTGGCTGGTCGTCACAGGTAATATTTGCAAAATCTGGCCATACAGGTACTAGTCTTTTGCAGGCCATATCGCTCGGCACAGGCTTCGCATCGAAAAATTGAGACCGCACAGATTCAACTTATGGAGCTCCATAACTTTGCTGCGTACGACGTTTTTACGGAACCACTCCCTGTGCCGCTGTGGTCCAAATATTGTGCATCAACCCTTTGCCCTAAATGCGATTTTTCAGATTTCGCGGTGTCTTAACTTTTAATGAGTGCCTATTTAATACCTAAGGTTGTCAAACACGGATGGTTTTTCTATTTAAAGTCCAAATTAACTATATTACGCCTTTTCACGATGTTTTAAGAGTTTTACGGTAGACAAACCAAATTTTCAAAATGTGCGTTTTCATATGCCTGGTTATATATGCGTGCAGGACGTAAAAGGTGTGCATATAGGCATTTCTGAAAGCTGAATACAGGAATTTGGTTATCTTTAATCCCGCATGCATATTTCAAGCGTTTTCGTGGTGTTTCAATGGGTTTAGGGTGAATGAACTCGACTTGCAGAAAATTGTCTGTCTTTAGTTGTTTAAGGCGCGTTCAAGTTAAGTTATGTGCAAAATACCTCTATGTTGTCCAACAGTCTCATGAGGCGCACAGCATTTCTGCACGAAACTTTGCTAGACACGCCGGACAACTTGAGGAGTTTTACGTGACTGCGAGGTTTTCATGAACACTCTGCGTTAACTATAAATTTTGCCCGATAGTCTCCCCTGACATTAGCTAAAACATGCGTCAAAATTTGAATTTTTACTTTGGCGACTGTCAAGAATTGTACTTGTCCAAAATTTGAATCTTTCCTCGATGTAGTGCTGCCACAATTTGAATTTCCCGCCCAGCAACTGTTAAAATTTGAATTTCTACCATTATAGTATAATTAAAAACTTGAACGGCATGCCAGGACACTAATATGTCCTATACAGTCAGCTTAGACCATACAAATTATACAGAGAGCTACATACAGCTGCATGGAGAAACGCATAGCTAGGTCATGCTATAGAAGTGTCCATTGAGTATACTGTGATAGCCAGAGAAGCCTATAGTCAGGCTGCACCCAACTTATCTTGAACGAGTCATAAGTTACATATTACGTGCAGCAAGAATTGTATATATTTTCAGGTAGGATGAATACGATAGTTTGGATATCTAAAGTCTACACGAGTATTTAACACTTTTCCAGAAGGTTTTATTGATTGTAGTGTTAACGAGTCCAATTTCCTGACAATGGTATGTTTTCAATGGTTTGGTACATGGCATCAATAATGGTTTTATAGAGGATTTTTGGCATTCTGAATACAAATATATTTGGCATTGTGGATCCAGTGCATATATTTCATGCCTTTTCATTGGATTTAGAGTTAATGAGCCTGATTGCCAAAATATAGTCTGTACTCAGTTGTTTGGATACGTATTGCGCACAGGTCATCAACAATTGTCTATATAGGTTTCCTGGTAGGCTGAATACGACGGTTTGGTTCTTTATAGACTAGCATAATCTGATGCGCTGTCAATTGTTTTCGATGAGTTTAGGGCCAACGTCGTTTTAGCATTTTCAATGGATTCATGTCTCAAGAGGTTTAAGGGAGGTATATACATCAAATACAGTACTGGTGATTAAACAAAATGATAACTTAAAAATGAAGCAACGCTCGCTCCTTTTCACTCTCTTTTTCGGGATACTAGTAGTACTTTGCGATCTAATAATAGACATAATAGTAATAAAGAGTGTTACATCGGAACCACAAAAGGAACTATATACTTGCAGTTAGAGTATTTGAGATCAGAGCCGAGGCAGTTCTTGCAGTTGGCCGCTATTACAATTATATTTTTTCATTTGAAAAAAGTGTATAAGTACCGATTGCAGATTTTCAAGACATTAGGCTAGAATGGCTCTTACAGACATCATGACCGCTCGGCTGGCCTTTTAGAGCCCAGCGTAGCCGAGTCGAGCCAAGGGCGTATATATTCACCCTTAATTGGTAAGGCTGTACATTTTAGATAACGAAGGATTCCGAGATGATGGCGCTGCAGCCAGTGGCGAGGCTAGGGTGGGGGCTGGTGGGTTTAGGCCCCCCCAAATTCAAAATCTAGCCCCCCCAAATTGAAACGGATTAGCCCCCCCCCAAATTTTTCAGTTCCCACATTTTTCGCCAATCTTGACAGCTTCACGCAACAACCAACGAACGCAAGCGTACACACTCCAGCATACGAACACACTGTCTGTTCCGATATAAAAAGTTAATAGTTGTATATGAGATATGTTTGTGTTGTAATAAATTCGATTGAATATTTCGTATAAATATATTTGTTGTTTTGAACAAACGAGTTTGAGAACAAAATGTTCAGGGTGACCCTAAAACGTACAAAGAGTGACTTGGTCTTCAAACTTAAGGGTCAAAGCCCTAAATATCGAGAGTTAACTCAAACCTTTGCATGTTTCTCGAGGTTCCCTGAACATTAAGGGTGATAAATTACAGTGTGAAATAAAAGAAATAGTGTCATACCGTGTTCAGTCAAAGAGCAACACTAGTCATACGGTTCGTTAGTGCCGTTTTATGTGTTATCGATCTGCTTTAAGCATATTCCGGTTCACAGTAAATTTCCTAATGTCTGTTATTTATTGATTAATGTTACTCAAACGGACTTATTTATAGAATAAACTTATTTGAAATTAATAAATCAAGATTTTTTATCAGTAGATACGCTAATTAAATGTGTTGAGTAAGAAGTGAACGGTCGTAAGGCTATAGCCCCCCAAATTCAGAGGGCTGGCCTCGCCACTGGCTGCAGCAGATCGTCAAATATCATCATTTCACAGACATATATTCTAAATTTAGTCCCTTTTCAAGAATTAGGTTGCATTTTGACAAGTGTTGAATTCTACTGTTGCTGGTGCAATAATATGAAACTAAGTTGTTTGGATAAAAGTCGCGGTCGCAAGCCACTGAGCCATGACGGCGGTATTGCTAGGATCACTGGCTCCGCACAACCCTATCGAATGGAAATGTGCAGCCGAACGCACGCTGTGCGACGAACTGATAACATGATAACTGAACGCACTACATCGCGTGATATTAAGTTGTCGTCCACCAAGCCACATTTACCTCTGAAATTTTCGTACCAAATTCCATTGCCCGCGCGTCCAACCTACACAACCCCCCTCGCCAATGCGCCAAAATACGTACACGATATTTGCCATATTTTGGAAAAAATTGATCAAAAAACATCACAAATTGGCAAAATATGGGGAACTTTGTGAAAATACCACACTTGATTACCCGCTGGAACCATCTACTTTCTTTTCTCGACAGACTTCAAGCACCGATGGTTAAAGTGTTAATGTGTTGAGAAACGCATCTCCAAACGTATCTCAAACTAAATACGTGCCGTCACCCTGTAACGGATAAACTGAATCTCAAGATGGGAATTACATCTCAAGATAAGGTTTCCAACCTGTGAATGTGGTGTGTGCAATAGAGAAAATTTGAGTCTATATACGCTTTTATACCCTGCGCAGACCAGCGGCTTAAAAATGTCTGAACATTACTGATCTTTATAAATGTTCCCAGTTTCTGAATTTATTCAAACTTCCATTGTCCACTGATTTCGACTTCACAAGTTTGTGAGGTTTGCTGCATTACTAAATTTTCTTACTTTCCGCGGAATGGACTTTTTCAGACTTCTTTTTGTGAATTAATTGTTCCATTCTCGTATGCTTATTGCGCCCTTTAAAAATTTACTAGGGGCACGCTTCTTGGTTGAGCAGCAACTAATTTTGCCTATCGGTTCAGTACAGAATCAGATCGTGTTTTTAATAAAAAGACTAAAACGAGTAATAAATAGCTGCAGACTCATTGTAAAACGTGTATTGTCGATAAATGCAACTTTTAAACTAAAGTTTTAACACATTATAAATCGAATACTAAAATCGAAATATCAGAGTACATATGGTACTTTCTTGTGTCAGCTGGTATGTCTTTTATCAGGGGTGAAGAGGGGCAAAAATTTACCCTGAGAAATTGAACCAGGGTGGCATAAATTTCGTGCCAGTGGGCACGCATTGGGGACACTTGTTTTTTGCCAGAAGGAACAGAACGTATTATATACCAAAGCGGCAATCCAATCAATTCGGAGAGTCCAGTTTTCCAGGTTAAATTAGTTCCGATATAGTGCATTTCCATATTCCTTCAAGTAAGGGATACCGTCCAGGGTTCCATGGCCACACAAATGTTCGGCTCCGCGGTGTGGGATTCCTCGCAGTATGATACACGTAAAGAATAGGGCACCATAGCTAGCTTAAGTATGTATTCGTATACGATCACGTGCTTGAAATATATATGTTTGTCGGGGTTTAGTAGGCTACCAAAGGGTTTCCGGGGCTAAAATCCAAATTTTTATCGTTTTTCGCTAAATATTCTATTATATGTTTCCCCTCAAAATTTCGAGTTTTCTAAAATTTATAAAATTTGACTTGTCACCTAATTTCCATAAAAAGCTTCCATTTTAGTTGTTAGCTATGCCTAATTTAAGTATGATTTTTCATATCTATAGTATGGTTGTTGTCTTCTTACATATAATGGCGAAAGTTGGCGTGTTAGCTTCCGTGTGTTTTATCTATATTCGTCATATTTTCATATTGATTATCTAGCTATGAGGTGGAGTGCTCTTACGTCAGCGTAAAAAACAGCTTGTAGTTCTGTTATGTTTTGACATCTCATCTATTATTATCTATTTGCTACTCAGCTATCATACCACGAGGCTGTGAAATAGAAAAAAATTGGACGAAGAAAGTGTTAAGGTTTGACGTATTTAGTTAGGTTGGAATTAGAACTTTAGTATGTTTTAGGTACAATCTAGGTTAATTATTATTGCTTAAGTTTCACCACAAGTTTGTTCTACAAAGATGTACTTCTGTATTAACACTTTGTTCGTCTGCCGGGTTGGTCGGAGGGAATCACTATATATATATATATATAAGGGAGATTAGTGGCTTATAGACGAAGGACTTCTTGGCTTATTATTGGTTGAGTTGTTGACGCAAAGAACTGTGCATAGAAATTTTGAACTTGTTTTATCATACCTAGTTTATTTCATAAAGAAGGAGCCTATATTCGGCCCTTCTAGGCGCTGCTGCATTTCAAGGAAACGCATATGCTAAGGGTTTCCTATTCGATAGATCTTACTCAAGCGGTAATTGGTTCTTGGAGCGCGAAGCTCGTAGTGTAATATCAGCGGAGTAGAGTGTAGTAGGGCGTAATGTTGAATAACTATAGAGGACTGTGATACAGATAAGTAATCCTAAACTCATTATTAATTTAATTAGTAATTGTAATTCTCCTTATAAAATCGAAGTAAGAAGTGGCATTAATCATAATAGGAGCGATAGTATAGTAGAGCTGTACTTAGTTTAATAATATCTTAAAAATTTCGGCCCCGTGGAGTCGAGTGAGTTATATACAACCTGGGCGAGAGCACAGGGGGACTCGAATAAATTAGTAACACTACTACGTCCTCTGGCAGCCTTTTGGTATCGAGGCGTAGCCGGTATTATTATTGAGTAGACCGGGCGAGTAAGGGGTGGGAATTCGAAAAACCTCGAGAAACCCGTTCCTCAAAACCATCCTGAGACCAGGCAATCAAGGCCACGACTGAGTAAACTTCAACTGCATAGTAGTTGACCGCTATTATACAGTTTCAATAACGTGGTTCGGCAGACATTCGGTGTCGGCCTGTTTAAAATAACTGGCATTACTATCGTAATTCTTAGGTCTAGGTTAATGTAATTACATAATCGCATAGTGCACCAGCCTTTCGGTGGTGTGTTGTGTTAAAACATAAACGCTAGTAAAGTAATAGATAACCTAAGTCCTAATCACTATCGCTCAAGTATAACCCTTAAACAATAGCTGTGATAATTTAGGGTTAAGGACTAGGCCAAGTATTCGGTAGTTTTAACTTAACCTAAAGGAGAAAGTAATAAATAGGGATCGGTAATTGTGCTTAAAATAGTGGCCAGTGTGCATGGCGAAGCGAAACAGGAGATATTGGAGTGTGAAGGCAGACTGTGTATAACTCATACGGCAGACGGCGTTATAGCGAAAGTCAGACTGTGCAATAGAGTCCGGTGGAGTATAAGACTGAGCCAAAAATAATAAAGTGCTGACGTTTCTAATACGATGAACACTGAATCGCGATTTACATGCGGCTTGAAAGTAGGATCAGCAAAATTTCGTACTAAAGAATAGTGCCGCGACTTTTGAATACTAAGGAAAAAGTAGCGCCGTCGTGATCAACTAGTAATAACTGCTCTAATATTTTATCATACTTCGGAATATATATATAAACATTCCAGAATTGTATTTGTTGCCTAACTATTTAGAATTCGAGCACGTAGAGCCGAATAAGATCACGCAGCACCCCAAAATATAAGGCAAATACTGGTTACGGAAAAGAAAGACGCGCGCCATACCACCGGCATTCTACTGGCCACACCTCTAACCGCACAATCTTCCGGTGACGAATCCAGTCCCCTTTTAATTCCGATAGCCGACATAAGGAAAAAGCCGCGTCCACCCCCCATCCCTCTAAAGGGCATAAAATATAACAATTAGGAGTGTCGGAGGTCCACTAGGCGACAGGGGGAATCCTGATTCAAACCCGCCCCAAACCCCACAAATTTCTTAGAACCCTGGGTTTCCATTACTTTAGTTAATATACCCCTCCCTCCCTTTTGCGTCCTTTTGGGTTTTGTTCCTTGTTATTTGTTTTCTTTTCTTTCATTTAATTTACATAAATTGCAACAATTTATGCAATTAGCTAACATCCAGTTAGCTTCGTTTTTCGTTTAGTTTTCAGTCTTCAAGTTGTTTTCTTACATTGGCGGCTGCTCTGCTAGTTCTTTGGCATCAAGTCTACATATGCTATTGCGGCGTAAAAAGAATTACACTGGAAGGTTGTAACCAACTAAATTATTGTCGTAGTACGCATAAAGAATTATGCGCCTAACTTGGAATTTGTAGTTTATTTTTAAATTGCTTATTAGCTGATATAGCTAATAGTTAACCGTTCTTATGATCGACATGTTGCGTTTAAATCTTCGAAGTCTGGTTTTACAACTTATGTGAAATTGTGTGGTTTTCAATTTGGTAAAGATTTTCCTTGGGTATAGCGTAAAGAATTTGTCCATACAGGAGTTTGCCAAGATTACTGATTGAAGGTTAAACGTGTGCGGCTCAATTACTGGTCCAAGAATTAACGTCGAATGGTTCCGAAACTTCACAAATATATAAGTATCTTAAACAATAACCAATCTTAATATAGTAATATTATTTTCTTAAAATAAGAAAACTGGCTTTAAAGTGCCATAAAGTTATCGTGAGCGCTAATTTAACCATAACAGTCCTCCTATAGTGGCTCGAAGCGAAGTTTCGTCAGTACTGAGTAATCCCCGTGGAGTATAATTGTTGGAAGTACGTGAGCGTACCTGGGCGAGTTCATGTCGTGGGTGGCGGACTTATTGGAACGATTGTCTGAACGCCGGTCGGCCAGCTGTCCGGGGGGGGGTGGCGGAGAATTGTAGGGAACTAGAGAGTAGTCGACCGCTACTAACTAGTTATAGCTTAATATAATCGGCACGTATTTAGCATAAATCTATGGAACTAGGCTAAGGTAATTAAATAAACGTACGGAGTCAGCCGTGCGGAGACCATACGTACCAACTTACAAGAGCCGTAATAGAGTGTTAGAATCCATCAGTAAGCCGTCTGGATACTGTTGGCTATAAGGATTCTATTAGTGTAAATCTAGGGCCGAGATTAATGTACTTATATAAACGTACGGGGTCAGCCGTTCGGAGGCCATACGTACGAACCTCAGAAAAGGAAAATTAATAGATAAGCTGCAACCTAACGCTAACATACCAGATGTATAACTGCTCAGAATAATTGTGCGCTCAAAAAGGCGAGTTTGCAACGAAACTAAAAAGGTAAAAACTGGCAGAAAAATTAAAGGGCGTAGTCAAACAGAATTGGTTAAATTCTTGGAGTTAGTAAGGCACACAAAGTATAGTGGTTAGAGCGTTTGGTGACTTAAATCTGTCGCGGTTCTAAAGAACAGTGCTTTGTTTATATGTTACTAACTTTGAATAAACGTTTTAATACCGGCTGTGGTGATCAACTATCTAAATATCAGAGTGAATCGAAATGGTCACGCCGCAGCGCTTAGCTGGAATATTGCCGAACAAAGAATAGGGATGGGCCAAGAAAAGAACGCCGCCACTAGTTCCCGCCGGCATACTACAGGCCACACCTCGAACGCCACATCTTCTGGTGACGAATCCCGTCCCAATTTAACATCCGATAGCCGTCATAAGAAATTCTCTGACCAACCCCTACACCCATCAAAGCAAAACAAAATAACAGGAGTCTATTAAATTATGCAACAGTTTTCCGGGCCTAAAATCTTCCAAAAACATCATTTCGGACCAATAATATTAGTTTTTACACAAAATCATTTATCAGGCCTTATCCAAAAGTATTGGGTTCTTTTGTTTTTACCCAAGATTTTTATTTTATAACTTAGCGAATTTACATAAAATCGTTTACACTATTTGCTAACCCATAGTTTTGCTTTATTTTGATTCAGTCGGGAAGTTCCACTGGTCTTGTGTACACGTTTGAGACGTAATCAGTAGTTTTATTTTTATTGTCTTATCGGTTACTAAGCTACCACTATACGTGGTAGCAGTAGTTTATTACGTCAACATATATATTTCGGTTTTCTGAGAAGTGCGGACTACGGAATTTCAGTTTTCTAGTTATTTGCTCGATTCCTTCGGTATTTTGTGGTTTGTTAGGAGCGTAAAGGTTATGAACGCAAAAGAAGTGCGTGTTGTAGATAGTACACGGAAACTGCGAATTCTGACTTAGAAGTAGCGGAAATTAGTAAAAGAATGGAATTCTAATGGCGTTAAGGACTTCGCACATAGGTATAGTAATACCAGTTAATTAAAATTCCCAAATAAAAAATTAGGGCAATGGCTTAAAGAACTAAGCTGTAGAAATCATACGTAATGGCAATAACCTATGTTATGAGTGATATCTAGTACCGACGTATTAGTATATCGCTATTTAAAAAGATCGGCCCTGTGTCAAGTCAGAATTCTCCGTGGAGAATAGTTGGGGGGTTAACGTCGTGAGCAAAACCCAGAACGAGTAAGATGAGCGGAATCGAACGAACAAATCGTGATATCCCTCCTCTCATCCTAACCGCCTATTGTGCCAACCCACCGAGGGCCAGAGGATCGTGAGAGACAAAAATTATTAACTAGGCCGTGCATAAATTTTACAACTTTGTTCGTAAGGTAACTCAGTGTGCCAGCCAACCGGGGGCAAGTGCAACTTAATATATCGAACTAAAAGCGTAATTCTAAGGCTCAGGTTAAGGTGATTACATAATCTTACGGGC
Organism: Trileptium ribeirensis; assembly: GCA_030248225.1. NCBI lineage: Eukaryota > Metazoa > Nematoda > Enoplea > Enoplida > Thoracostomopsidae > Trileptium > Trileptium ribeirensis. The sequence continues at coordinate 7,545 of JASANE010016730.1, read as the reverse complement.
ACCAGCCATATAAACAACCGGAGGTATTTGTACTAGTCGGTAGTGGAACTAAATTTGTGAGCGGAGCTTGGGCTGTGGCATTACGAATGTACTCAATTTTATGTTCTTGTTACTACATTGCATAGGGCATAGGGCTTTATCATTGGTAAAAATATTATATTTGAATTCTTCGACCCAAAAAACCTATAATGGTTTGATCGAAACGACTCTATTTCAATAAATAAAACAAATATTGCAAAATTCTCTATTTTAGCTGCATAAAATTAACTAATTAGCTAATTACTAATTAACCACTCAAAATTTTTTAATCACAAATATCAGGTGCACACTCTGGCATGATAGGCTTACAAACAAAAAAGTTTTTTAAAATCCATTCAGTGGTTCTTGAGATCCGTCGGACCGAACGAACGAACGAACGGACGGACATCGACTTTTTACTCCCAGACAGAAAATAAAAACGCTTCGCCGAGCTCCGCTCAACAATCAAAAGAGGATTAGTGAAGCAATAGGTAACCAAAATCTAAGCCGGTATCACTCAAATTTAACGCGGCATACCAGCCAACCAGGGGTTGTTGCTTTAAATAAGGATCTGTTTTTAGTGTAAATCTAGGGCCTTGGTTCAGGTACTCGAATAATCGTGCAGTGCTAGCCAACCGGGGGTACTGTATCAACGTCACAAGAGAAGTTCTTAAGAACAGGTAACCTAAACCTTCCAGGCCAGGGCCGCCCCTTTTCAGTCAGGAATAAACCTTTTTGATGTCTGGTTAGCATTCTTTGATTGCGATTCTTGGTGGTTTAGAGGCTTTTTTGCAATTTTTTTCTGGCAAATCTTTTGTTAAGATTCCTGCCCTCCTAATCCCGCAGGGTCAATTTTTTGCGTTCTTTCCGAATGGAACAATATTCGAGGTTCTATCTAGTAAAGGGGGTTCAGAAAATTCTCTCTATCAAAGTTGATGCCGATTTTATAAAATATGAGAATTTTGTGGATATTGATAAAATATGTGGATTTTTTTGCGTTCGAGGTCGTAACTTTTGAACGCGTTAATAGATTTAGCTAAAATTTGGATATGTTATAGATGCTGCAAAACGGGGAATCGGCGGCCGTAGGTGCAGGGAGTATTGAGATATGATGCCCGGAATTTGTGATGCAGAACAAAAATGAGATAACGTGGGTAGTTTATGCTATATCGTAGGTTTAATCTTACTTCATGTGGGAAAAGCTTAATAGGGGGTTAGGGGGAGGCAAAGCTTCCCAAGAATCTTTCATCAGGGAGTATGGGAGGGGTGGGCAGTCCCCCCTCCCGAGGTCTTAGTGATGACAGAAAAATTAAGAGTATTAGTGTTATACTGGCATGGCTAAAACAACCTTATGTTTTTAGGTTTAAGAATATGTCTACCCGAGGACAACCTAAAAATCAGAGATATAATATTATTCCGCAACATAATGTGCTAAATGATCAGGATGGGAGTGCCCAATTTTGCCAGGGGACATTTTACCAAGAGAAAAACGGTTAAAATCATGTCAGAAACACTCCCAAAACGCTTTTGATGGAGCTATTTTGAAAAAATTTTCAAAATTTTTGGCTTCAGAACGGAATTTTAGTACAAAATTTAATCAAATTTTTTGTACTTTGGACCGATTGGAAACAAAAAATTTCGCCTCTAAAATTTTGCCAGGGGGAACCGAAAAATGCCAGGGGCCCCCACCCCCCAATTTGGAGAGCCCAGTATCTCCGTATTTCAGGCTGCCATTTAGTAACTGGGGATGACAAATAGTAATGATAATTCATAACCAAGAATATAGTCAAGTACATACTAATGACAAGTCCATAGATATTTCGTCAAGCGATATGCTCCTTATAGCAGAAACTATAACAGTATTTTAGAACTATTGTTTGCGAAGATTTACCAAGTAAGTAGTATTTTAGGAATAATTAATGCGTGCATGTACCTAGGGTATACAACCAACAGTAACAAATAATATTTTACTCTTGCCAAAGGATTCTTAGATTCTAGCTAGCACAAAGAATGAACCAGGATGAAGAAGAATGAATGAACCAGGCATCTGTAATCTCTATTCTGAGCGGTTGGATAAAGAGGTCATTTATATATCATGACTCAACTAGAAAAGTAGGTATAATTATCCATGCAATCTCCTGCCTATTAATTTCCATTTAACCTTATTATTTTTAACGGTTTTTAGAGCGCCTCAGCACCTTGAATCCGACGCAACACTATCTTCAAGTGCCCGGCAGCCTTTGAGGCAACCGTCATTCTCCATCTAGTTGGCGTTGCAACCAAGTGTTTCTAATAGGTCTGCGCCTTAGCCGACATTGCCCATGCAGATTTCCACTGGCAACCTTGTTCAAATGGGAATCCACTTGAACAAACAACGGATTAGTTTGAATTGCTGCAGCGCTTGTCTACACCGCAAGACCACGTTTCGTTTCTTCCACCACAGTCAATTTCCTGCCAGCCTTACTAGGAAATGTTCCACGTATTTCACCTTTACCAACTACACAGCCGGTATCATCGGTATGTAGTCCAATAATGCCATTGGGGGTTCATCTGCCGCAGGGTATATGTGGTTGCTTTCGGGAACGTTTCACGCATCTAATTATAGCTATTCTTCAGAGGGAATTTACTACGCGAATCCAATGTATCGTCTGTCCGGTTTCGAGACGGCTTCTAATTCCAATGCACATCAGTATTTAACGCTACCACTGTCAGTTACTTCGTCGTCGGCGGATAGCGCCTTATCAAAATCGTACATTCAACTGTATGAAATATCAACCGAACCACAGCCAGGACCAACAATTCCTGCGGTTCTGCGTTATCGCAGACATACGTACGAGTTGGTGCACTCACAAGACTCTCTTGCTGGAAGCAGATTTAGTGCTGATAGTAGCACTAACCACCAAAATGCTGATTTGTTGCAACCTTTGGTAGAAAGTAGTAGAGATATTCGTAGGGACGACAATGGTACAGCGCTTTCACAGCCTGGGCGCCAGTATAATGGCACTGACGATTCGGAACTACATGAACCGGATCAGCATGGTGATAAACCATCTGAAGTGCGTGTATGAAACAAATGGAGAATGAATGGTTTATTGAGAAAAGACAGGAACTTATATACAAATTTTACACAGATATTGCATCATGAATGTGTGGGCTAATGTCCACATGCCACATGTTATTGTTTACATATCGTTATCCTATTACATCATTCGTATTGCATCAGACTTCCAGTCGGGTAGCTATCCACGTGATGCATATGACAAATGTTTGTGGTCGCTACAGGGCTCCCCCATTAGACGGAAGTTAGAATCGAACCGGTTGGCGTACCATTCGACCAGAACGTGTTGTCGTAGGAAGTGAAACATATTCGTCTTCCTCGTTGTTGGATGGACATGGCGTTGACTCTGCGCTAGCCGAGGTTGTTGAATCCAATGCGTTCTGGAGATGTGCTGGCTTGAGACGATCAATCGAAATTGTTTCAGTTTTGCCAGCCACATCGATGTTGAAGTGTTTATCGGATCGTTTGATGACGCGATAAGGACCATTGTACGGAGGTTGTAGGGGCTTTCGAACTGAATCGACGCGTACAAAAACAAATTCGGCTTTGCTTAGCTCTGGGGGAATATAGGAAGCGCGAGCGGCATTTCGTGTAACCGCTGGCACCACATCTTGCATGTCGTGACGTAGTCGGGTAACAAAGGACGACGGATCTGGGAGGGGCTGTTGAGGATCGGTTAATACCATCTCACAAGGCAAGCGCAGGGTCGTTCCGTAAACCATTTCCGCAGCAGTTGTTTTGATGTCGGGCTTGATGGAAGAACGGACACCGAGAAGAACAATTGGCAGCACCTCGGCCCAACGTTCGTCATTCGAATGAGCCTTAATCGACGCCTTGAGTTGACGGTGAAATCGTTCTACGAGTCCATTGGCGATTGGATGATAGGCAGTTGTTCGAAAGTGAGTGGCACCAATTAGTCGGGATAACTCTTTGAAAAGCGAGGATTCAAATTGGCGACCTCGATCAGTTGTGATGAAGGACGGAACGCCGAATCGAGCGACCCAGCCATTGATGAGTGCTTGAGCTACGGTCTCGGCGGTGATGTTGGGAATCGGTATTGCCTCAGGCCATCGAGTGAATCGGTCGATGATTGTGAGGAGATAAGAATTCCCGAGTGATGGCGGTAAAGGACCAACAATATCAACGTTGATATGGTCAAACCGGCGGTCAGGAGTTGCATAACGTCCAAGAGGAGCGACCGTATGTCGTTGAACCTTCGAACGCTGGCAGGAAATGCAGCAACGGGCCCATTCTCGCACATCCTTGTTGATGCCTGGCCAAACAAATCGTTCGTTTGCCAATCGCTGTGAGGCGCGGATGCCCGGATGAGATAGAGAGTGCAGGCAGTTGAATGCAGCGCGGCGGAAGGCAGTGGGAAGGAATGGTCTTGCATTGCCGGTTGACGTGTCGCACACAATCGGTTTGGTAGCATTCGGTATTGCAATTTTTTTCAACTGCATTGATGTAGTGTTCGATCGAAGCAACGTAGACAGCTCCTCGTCGTGATGTAGGGCGACGGCCAATTCCTCGTAGTCGATTGACGTTGTCACTTGAGTGATTCGCGATAGGGCATCAGCAGCGGAATTGTCTTTGCCACTGATATGCCGTATATCCGTTGTAAATTCAGCAATGAATGAAAGATGTCGGCTTTCTCTGGGTGAGTGCCGCTCAGCAGTGGAATGAAGCGCGAATGTTAGCGGTTTGTGGTCAGTGATCACGAAGAATTCGCGTCCTTCCACCATATGTCGAAAATGCTTGATTGCTCCGTACACCGCTAGAAGCTCACGACCAAATGTGCTGTATCGGGTCTCCGCCGGCGTCAACTTCTTCGAGAAAAAGGACAAAGGTTCCCATCGACCATCCGTTTGCTGTTGAATAACCGCACCAACTGCAACATTTGAGGCGTCGACCAGGAAGCCGAGTGGCGCATTAACCACTGGATGGGCGAGCAGCGTTGCTTCTGCTAGCGCCTGCTTGCATGCCTCGAGTGCCTCTGTCGTTAAATTGGTCCACTGAATTGATCTCGTGGTCTTTGCTGCGCTGATCAAAGTGTTTAGGGGCTTGGTGATATCGGCACAGTGTGGAATGAATCGATGATAGAAGTTGACCATGCCGAGGAACTCTGCAGCTTACGCTTTGTTTCGGGCAGTGGGAAGTCGCGAACAGCTTGGACTTTTGATTCGATTGGCCGTATTCCATTCGCATCGACGAGGTGACCGAGGAATTGCAGGGAGCTAACACCGAACGTGCACTTTTGGGGGTTGATTGACATCCCGTGCTCGTCGAGTCGTTTGAACAAGGCTTTGACGTGGTCGCGGTGTTCGTCGACGTTAGTACTCGCCACGAGGATGTCGTCGAGGTAGGCGTAACAAAAATCGAGGCCTCGAACCAACTGATCGATGAACCGTTGGAAGGTCTGCGCGGCATTGCGAAGGCCGAACGGCATTCGAATGAATTCGAAGAGACCAAAGGGTGTGGCTACTGCGGTTTTGGCAACGTCATCGTCGGCCACCGGGATTTGATGATACGCCCGGACTAAGTCGATTTTGGAAAAAACGGATTTGCCCGCCAACGAGGAAGTGAAGTCCTGGATATGCGGTATTGGATAGCGATCGGGGACTGTTGCATTATTGAGGGCACGGTAATCACCACAGGGCCTCCAATCACCGTTCGGCTTTGGGACCATATGAAGGGGTGATGAGTAACAGCTAGAAGAGGGTCGAATGATGCCGAGTTCCAGCATGTGGTCGAATTTGCTGCCTTCAGCTTGGAAGGATCGAGTCGACGTGGACGGCAGTGAACCGGAGGACCCCGTGTTTCGATGTGATGACTGACACTGTGACGGACTTTTTCGGTGAAGGCCGAGGGTGTGGTTATTCGGGGAAACTGTTCGAGGATATCTTTGAATTGTGATGTCGAATCGGGCACGATCACAGTTAGGTTGAATGACTCCATCGGAATTCGTTTACATTTAATGGATCGACAAGTGACGCCATCGTATAACCGGCAACGTCGAAGATCTGGGATCAGATCGAAGTGGGCGAGGAGGTCGGCGCCAATGATCGATTGTGCGACATCGGCAACAACGAAGACCCATCGAAGGACTCGCTTAATCCCTAGGTTGAGGGTGAGCGATCGTTGACCGAATGTTTTGATCGTTGAATTGTTCGCTGCTTGTAGGAGGGGAGTTGTGGCGGATCGAAAGCGATCGTTGGGTGTGGCTTTGATCACGCTGACTTGAGCCCCGGTATCGACCAGGAATCGGCACCCGCTGTTGCGATCCAGGACAAAAAATAAACGGTTGGGCATGATTGCGGAAACACTTGTCGTGGCTAGTGTCCCGCGGCGTCGCTTCCCGCCATCGAACACGGCTGACGGCACTTCGTCGCATCGGGCCCGAACCTTGCATGATACCAACATTTTCCATTATCGCGACCCACGGATTGACTGCGATTGCGGGTATTGGGTTGAACGGACCTCGAATTCGATCGCCATCGCCGGTTTGGACTTTGCACTTTCAGGGACGACACGGCTTTGCGCAATTGTTGGACCTCAGCCCGCAATGCCTTGACCTCGGCGGAAAGATCGTCGTTGTCGACACGGCTGAGGGTCGATATTGTCGGGGCCGCCACTTCCATAACCTTGTCAGCGAGGGTGGCTGCGGCTTCCATTGTTGGGCTTTCGGACGCGGCCACAACCACTTGCACCTGAGTTGGGAGGCGTTGCATGAACAATTGACGGAGGATTGACTCGTCGACCGCGGATTGATTTGCCCCGAGGAGTTGTCGCATATGTCGGAGTAGTTGACTTGGCTTGCAGTCCCCCAACTCTTCTGCGTTGAGGAGTTGTTGCACGCGTCGTTGCTCGGATGCAGACAGACGCTGAACCAACTGTTCGCGGAGAACGTCGTAGGGTTTCTCGGTTGGCGGCTTGATCAGGAGATCGCGGACCTCGGTTGCATGCTCGGGGGCGAGTGAACCGATCACGTAGTTGAATTTCGTTTGTTGCGTCGTAATACCCCGGGTTGAGAATTGAGCTTCGACCTGGGCGAACCACAGCTCGGGATCGGTCGGCCAAAAGGGGGGCAACTTGACAGCTGCTGAGGCAACGAGGTCGGATTCCATCAGTTCAGGGAGTTGCACGAATTGCGGCTTGCTTGATTTGTCACGGCTTGATCAACGGACCTGACTGACCAGCGCTTTGGGCTAACTTGATCAGCGAAAGCCAACGAAAAAACGGTAAAACCCAGAGAACAAGCGTAAAAAAACACAGCCAGTTGAACAAAACTAACAAGCCGGATAAAGAACACAACTAAGCTGATGAAAACATAAGGCGAAAAAAAACCTGAGCAAGTCGCTGATAGTGAAAAAAACGCGGGTTCACCAATGAAGTGCGTGTATGAAACAAATGGAGAATGAATGGTTTATTGAGAAAAGACAGGAACTTATATACAAATTTTACACAGATAT
>JASANE010016728.1:0-20477 GCA_030248225.1 Trileptium ribeirensis | reverse complement strand
AATAATTTCTTGACTGAGCTCCAACTCGACCAAGTAAAAATAACTCCCGAACAAACGAGACGGTTTGGTGACCTATGTACAGAATATTCGGAAGTTTTCGCCAAACATGACTATGACTATGGTGACATAACTGTCATACAACATAGCATCGATACTGGCGACGCTGTTCCAATCAAACAGCGGCCTTATCGTATACCTTTCCAACGTAAGGAAAAAGTTGACGCCGAGCTAGATCAAATGTCAAACTTTGGAATTATAGAGCCCTCAACTAGCCCGTGGGCGAGTCCCATAGTTTTAGTCGGTAAAAAGGATGGTGAATCTTTACGTCTCTGCGTCGATTATAGAAAACTCAATGCTGTAACAAAGAAGGATTGCTACCCTTTACCTAACATCAATGACTTGTTAGAATGTATAGGGAAGGCCAGATTTTTCAGTGTGATGGATTTGCTATTGGGATTTTGGCAAATTCCTATGGCCCCAAACTCCGTTGAGAAGACAGCCTTTATAACACCTTCAGGTTTGTATCAATTTACCAAGATGCCTTTTGGATTGTGTAACGCACCAGCTACATTCCAAAGGACACTTGAGGCGACTTTACATGGGCTTGTGGAACGAATATGTTTAATCTATATCGATGATATATGTGTATTTTCCGACAATTTCGAGGAACATCTAAACCGACTTCGGCAGGTGTTTGATCGCCTAAAACAAGTTGGGTTAAAGGTAAAACCTAGGAAGTGCAAGTTTTTAAGGGATGAAGTTCCTTATCTCGGACATATCATTTCGGCAGATGGACTTAGACCCGACCCTGAGAAGATTGAAGCTGTTAAGTCCTATCCGGTACCACATGATATTACTTCAGTTCGTAGTTTTCTCGGTTTCTGTAGCTACTATCGTCGGTTTATTAAGGATTTTGCATCCATAGCAAAACCTTTAAGTCAGCTAACTAGCACACTGAAAAGGTTCGAATGGAATTCGGAAGCTCAAAAGGCATTCGAGACTTTGAGGGACAAACTAATCAATCCCCCCATCCTTCGAATAGCGGAACCTTCCAAACCATACTTTCTCGAAACAGACGCGAGTACCAAAGCTATTGGTGGCATTTTGTCGCAAGCAGATGACGACAATAAACTGCATCCTATAGCCTACGGAAGTAGACTGTTACAAAAAGCCGAGCGAAATTATACTGCTACGGAATTGGAAGCACTAGCTGTAGTGTATTTTATGAAATATTTTCGTAATTATATTTATGGCCAAAAGATAACCATAATAACGGATCATTCCGCCTTAAGATGGTTACTAACTAACAAAAATGCTTCGGGTCGGTTACAACGTTGGGCCCTATCCCTTACGGAATTTGACTTTACCGTAGAGCATAGGGCAGGCAAGAAGATGGGGCATGTCGACGCTCTATCGCGCATGGAAATCAAAGGAGCTCAAATTCCAACTAACCATATCACAGAACAAAACCGTGAGGAGAATATAAATTTCGCTTATGCAGTAACTACCTATCGAAATAAAGCACCTAGCGTAGAGCTTCCAAAAACGGTGGAGGAGCGTAATCGGTTAGAATATATTTACAAACAGGATCAAGATCCAGAAATTAAGGCCTTGAAACTGTATCTTGAGTCTGGTAAGCGCCCAGACGACAAGATGCTCGCGGCTCATTTTGCTGCAATACAGCCACGATATGTGGTAAAATATGGAGTCCTTTACCATCATTACCCCATGCCAAAATACAAACAAGGCGTCTTACTCGAACAGCTAGTAGTCCCGTTTGCTATGCGGGAGGAAGTGATGTCAGCCCACCACGACGATGTGGTTGGCGGTAATCACTTGGGTATACTAAAAACTTACCAAAAATTATTTACTAAATATTATTGGGATGGGATGTACAGAGATGTTTCAAAATGGGTGCAATCCTGTTTAGAGTGTGCCAAGCGAAAATCGGGACCCCATCGAGGGAAAGCGCCTTTGAACCCTATCCCTGCAACGCGTCCTAACTACACATATCATGTTGATGTATTGGGTCCATTACCGCAAACGTATAACGGCAATAGATATGTTGTCATATTTATCGACCGTTTTACAAAATATCCTGAGGCTATATGCACCCCGGATCAAAAAGCAACTACAATAGCCAAACTATTCATGACCGAAATCGTGTGTCGTCATTCAGCACCTCATGAACTAGTTAGTGATAATGCCCCGAATTTTCGGAGCGAATTAGTTGAACAAATTTGCCGGCTAACCGGCACACGAAAAGTTTTCACAACACCATACCGTCCTCAAACTAACGGTATCGTTGAAAGAATTAACATGACACTTATGGATATGGTCTCCCAATACGTAGATATGGCACAACGAACCTGGGATGAATTTGTCCCGTTCACATGCTTTGCCTATCGAGTAAGCGGCTTTCGTTGTGCTGCCTGTGGAAGTTTGTCCCGTACAGCCTGCCCAACACCGTTAACGATATAGTGTACAGAACACAACACTGTATTCTAGCAATTCTTATAGTGTTTGGACACCGTCAGCATTTATACATGGTGTCAGAACACCATTAACTTCTAGCTAACGGTGTGAAACCTTTGGGAAGATGCTTGACGTTTTCCGTTGTATGTGTTACAGGTTAACTTCTGTCCGCGCACTTCCTATGAAAAGATTTCGACGCTATGGTTTATGGGTTACACTCAATTAGCGTAAATCATTTGAAACTTGAGTTTGCTAGTTTTCCCGCCTTTTTTTAAATAAGTATTCAAACATTGGGTGTCAAAGACACCATAGTGTTATATACATGGTGTCAGCTACACCATAACTTGTGCTGCACTGTATGTCCGTCCGAATACCATGCATCATGGTGTGGTCATGACCACACGTGGACAAATCTTCCACACGGCGGGCGTTTTATAACGTAAACGCCGCATAAGTGTAAATGAATCCACAAGCTTGAGTCCTTTTGAAATGGTATATGGAAGGGTTCCCAGACTCCCCATCGATACGGTTCTTCCGATCTCAAATATAAACTATTTAGATGAGGAAGACTGTTTTCGGGATACCCAACTGTATTTGAAACGGGCTTGGGAAATAGCGAGGGAAAACATTGTTAAAACTCAAGCTCGGATGAAAGAAGTTCATGACCGTAAGGCGACCCCTATAGAATATTGGGAAGGTCAAAAAGTGCTGCTACATGTTCCCTTTAACAAACAGGGAAAGACAAAAAAGCTAGCACAGCAATGGCACGGGATATACGAAATAGAAAAGATTATATCGCCAGATATAATCTTGAAATCTATAACGAATCCTAAAGAAACCCCCAAACGAGTTCACGTTGAGCGCATAAAACCGTTTTATGGGCCCTACGTCCCACCGTTGTTGTTAAGGGAAATAAAGGAACCACCTCCGATTGAAGAAGAAGAACCGGAGGAAGCAGCAGATTCTGGTAAAGACGAAACTGTTCCTAGAATTACAGTGACGAAGCCAGACCAAGATATCGATAAAATTGGGGATGCTTCAGGGAAGATTTCTCCTCAAAAAGCTGACACACCAAAACCAACACATGGTTACAATTTGAGATCTAGAAAAGTTGAATAAACGATACGCGCGGTCAATGTGATTAGTGATATAGCGCGTACTGAGAACATGTTTCAAATGGATTGAAGTTTTGGGAGTATGTTTTTATCCTCGTTGTATTAAGGTTCAGTTCATGTGTATTACGTGTGTATTAAATATTTGCAAAGTATATAGTATGTGATTATTTTGATGTATCCTGGTACAATACAGATTCAGCTCATTAGCTTAACAGTCTGTGATTCAATTTTATTCAGCTTCAATCACTGGTTACACAATTAGTATTTCACAATTCATTTACTGTTGCTTTGAGTGAATTTACAAAAATTATACTCAAACGTTTTACAGTTTCGTGCACCCCTAGTTAAGATGGTAATCTCAATTTTACAATCAGGATACCGAATACCTTTCATGGAAAAACTTTATTAAGATGTGCGTTTATTAATAGAATCGGTTACCGTAACGCGTTTTGTACGAAATCTGCAAAATACACGTTTTCGCATATGTCCACATAATTCAACACAGTATCGCTATTGATCTCCAGTTGAAAGACGCGTAACGAAGTGACTACCTCTAGAGATGTGCATTTAAATACATGCGCTTAAATACTTGAACACATTTTTTTAGTCTATTGATCACGTGGTTTCGATTTTCCCGCTCAATTACATTACTACAATTGGTGATTCGCCGTGCGGCTTGGTTGCTGTTAACATATTTTATTAAATATCTATATAGCTAATTGACAGAGCTATGTAGGCACCAAGCAACGCATTCTTGAGCTTACAAAGACAAAAATAGTTCGCTGAAACCGCCTTGATAAACCTCTAACAATAGAGTGATACTGGCTTAATACACTTCCGCGTTTTTTCTGACATTCATTGGTTAGTTAGTTGAACTCTATCGGAGCTTTAGAGAACCCAACTTAATTTAATTGCCCATACGGGCACCCTACAAATTATTTCAACAATTCATCATTTTCTCCTCAAGTTTCTCTAGTTTGGGTTTTCTCACGATTGGCTTTGTGTTGAATTAGTTATCGAGATAATAATAAAACTTGAATATGGAAAACGTGGTTGTGCCGCTTGACACCTCTGCGGGACGTTTCGGTATTCCTACGGAGGTGACCGATCTAGTAACCCAGTACCTGACTAACGTCGCTATCGACGGCGCACCCTTTAGTTACGAAACTCTGCAACATAGCTTTTCTCGCTACTTACCCCTAGAGGCAATGCTTCCTGAACTCCGTGAACTAATACTAGCTCCACCAAACGAAGGCGTTCCAACAGCCATTTGGAGCGTTCTGGAAGCGCGGTTGTCCTACACTGTCCGGCCAACATTTCTGCCTAGCTTGGGAAAATCGTTCTGTCCCATGTGTAAAGTAGACATCTTGGGTGTTGCCCACTTCTCTACCCCGACCCACTGCGAGAACGTGGAGCTCCAACGTTTTCGCTTTGCACCGGTCGGCCGGCTGATATCGGAACACCAGCTGTGGATAACTCGCCACCGTGTAGGAGCTCGTGTTAAGTTACGGGGTACACTTAGTACCGTTACACTTAATTTCTGCAGCGTAACTAACGGAATTGGATCCATCACCCGGGAGGCTCAGTGGCATGGTGGACCCCAAAACTTTCCAGTGATTTGGGGGGTATCTCCGATGGAAACGCGGCCAACTATAATTTTTGAGGCTGTCAATCACGGCGATAAGCCGGTGCTTCTACGCGTACCAGACTTGCGAACGTACAGTAGCTCAGATACTATAGAGCTAGCTCCTTACGGCGGACCGAATCGGGTGGCAATAGTATGCCTTCCCACCGAAGCCAACCCGGGTTTTCATTACTATGACTTGAATTTTTGGGTTTGCTATGAAAACGAAACCTTGTTTGGCAAAAATAACAAATTCGTCCCGATTTGCGCTGCTGTACAGTGGCAATTCAATGACCCTGCTACCGATCAGGAAATATTCACTACGCTGAATACAGTTCCGATGAAACAGCGACGAGATCCGTTAAGACGTGGCATCGCTTTGCACCCTGATTGTTCCCACGCTCCGCCACGCCAACCATCGGAGGAGGGCCCCATAAATCGAGTATGCAAAAATATTCGCCTCACCGACCCCGTACTAGGCCCATATTTTGATATCTGGCGAACGATTGGTGAAACTAATACTGACACACGGGTTACCAGTAACGAACCACCATCTTACCCGGTGCTGACCCGGGACTCTGACTTCGCTTTGGTGTCGGAAATCCTGAACTGGACAGTCCCATTCAGTGTCAATAATTTCCCGCTGAAAGTGCTTGCTGAACTCCTAGGGCAGGTACAGTACGAAGAAGACGACCCTCCAAAAGCCGATATCGATAACCTGTGGGTAACCCGCCCAGAGGACCTTTCGTCGTTGGATTGGTCGGACTCGCTATGCCCTGGAGACTTGGACGGAGACACTAGCTGCTACCACCTTAGCGCCGAAATAAGTGCCATCAGCTTAGCCCGCCTGCGACTCCGCACCAAGACTGTTCGCCTTATTCATCCTGACTGGCCTTTTAAGGTTTTGGCTTATGTAGCGGGGCGCAAGGACCTTGGTGAACGGGTCATACTTATTATTCGTCTCAATTCTGGAACAAGGCGACTTTTACTCGACGGAGACACTGTCCGTCCTCTACATCAGCCTATAAGCGTAACTCCCACCCTGGGTCCCGCCGTAGAGTACCTGATTGCGTTGCTTATGGCCGTAATTTATCAGGACGGTCCGGACGATCCCCAACAGCCGCCAGACAACCAGGGAGTTGCTGTCGTGGCTGATCCTTGGGATCCGGGACACAATGGCGGACACGCTTGGCAGGACGAACCAGCACTTGACACGGACGCGGACCACGTTCCTGAAGACCCTGCTCCTGCAGTCGATGACGCATCTGTCCACCTGCAACAGGGTCTTGAGGCAATGGATCTAGGCAATGGCCAACCGGACCCAGCAGACCCAGCCGAGCAGATGGACGCGGTCGAGGCTAGAGTGGTACCGCCAGACGAACCTGAGGGACCAGCGTCTCGTAGACGACAGTTCCTTCAGTTCCATCGCGCAGGGTGGCGGACCGTTTTTGAAATGTTATTTTGTAGCATTTCTCCACCACTAGCTCCTCCGCTAAACGAAGACCAGTCTGCTTTTGTACGAAACCACCTAAACTGGTTTAATCCGGACCAGAAATTAGTAACTGAAGCGTTACTATGCGGTAAGAAGGTTATCTTATGCAAGGCGCCACCTGGGTCGGGCAAGACCTTATGTATGGCTGAGCTTTCCGCTGCGTATCTAACAGCAGATCCCAATAAGAAAGTTCTCGTGGTGGCTAGCACTAATGCTGCAACCAACATCTTCGCTCTTCGAGCACGCGAGGCTTTCGAAAAAATATATGGGAACGAGGTCCCAACCATTGTCCTCCTCCGGTATCTAGCACGCCACTATGATATCACAGTGTTAGAGCCTAAGTTATTTCCACACTGTTCTGCTCGCGCTGATCCAAATAGTGTGCCTGCTGAGGGACAAATAATATCCAGCGCCGACCTCTTGCATTACAAAATGGTCGCTTGCACCCTTGACATGGCAATAATGGGCCTAGTTAACAACCTTGACGCTTACCATCGCGACCCTGACCACCCTAACTTTGGTGGAAGCAAGTTCGACCTTATAATCGTGGAGGAAGCGGGTTCTGTTGATCTCCCCAGGCTCTCCGCAATCGCACCGCTAGCAGCTAATGGGCAAATAATCCTAATGGGCGATGTGAAGCAGTTGCCTGCCTATGTTACCAATGTCCTCCTTAGGAGAGTAGCTGCCGAGGAGTCGGGTATGCAATTTCTGTTAAATTTGGCCCAAGATAAACCTTTCTGTAGCGTCGTGCAGCTGCGGCATAAAGTTCACGCGCCCAACTTTTATTACCACCTAACCGCGTTGTGTACGCGGATACGCCGCTTTTAGCCGCAGCCCCAGAGCCACTATACAAAGTCGACCCCGCTGAAACTGCTGTAGTCCCGTGCGGGTCCATTGGCTTCATGCATATTGAAGTTTTCCAATGCCCACATGGTAGCAGTCTATATAATGTCGCAGAAATCACGGGTGTATTTCGTATCGCCGACATTCTCGTTTGTGACTACAGCGTCGACCAGGCTTCCATCGGGATAGATGCCACTTATGCCGCTCAGGCAGACATAATAAAGGGCATCCTGTCATCTTATTACCCACAAATTAAAGTCGGGTGTGCCAATAGTTGGCAGGGCGACGAACGCTCTTACATGATAATATCACTGGTTCGATCAAATCCTTTGGTAGATGTCCGTGGTCAACCACATGACCTCGGGTTTTTGAGCGACTATCGTCGTCTGAATGTCACCACCACCCGGGCTCGAAAGCTTAATATCTTCGTGGGTAACGCCCTTCATTTTCTGCAGCACCCGTTGATACGGGAATCTATCCGCGAATGCTGCACTAATGGCGCCTGGGTTGGTAAGATCGATAGTGGCGTCAAGCGGTTCATTCACATGCGAGTATGTGAGGCTCAACCGCTTGCGGAACTCGCCGATCAGCGGATCGACGTTCACATGTAGCAAGCGAGTGGGGGTTTTTTTTGCCTCGAACTGTCTGAGCTGGTGGCAATCGGCCGTTCATTTTTTTGTGCTTCTTTTGTCTCCGTCCTATAGCTCCGGAGACCCGGATCACATCGCTGCCTAACACCTATGGCTTAAGAATTGCGTTGTTTCGGTGGTTGCATCGTTCTTTTATCTTATCGTATTAGTTTTTCCTTATTTTATTATTTTTAGCGCCATTTGCGGAAAAAAAACTGGATACGATCGCGGTGAGCGTTTTCCTCTTATTTTCAATGATGGTCGATCAATAGACCGACGTGGTCCCCTTCTTCACTAAAAACAGTGTCTTCTCTAACCACTATCCAATTTCGTTCACAGTTGACGGCGTGCGATACAATTGCACGGAACAGTATTATATGTATAAGAAAGCCGAGCATTATGGTTTCAAAAACATTGCAAAAACTATATTAAAAAAAGATAAGCCCGTTGTCATGAAACAACTATTGAAAAACACAGAAAGGAAACTTGAGTAAACGACCGAAGGCGCAGAATTAGTTCGCCTCTGGGCGGAACAACGGATCGCAGTTATGGAGACGGCTGTAGCCAACAAATTCGAACAAAACAAGCATCTGAAAGAAATTCTGTGCAAAACCCACCCCAAAATTCTTGCTGAGGCAAATCCTAGCGATTTGTTTTGGGGTATCGGCTTAACAAAAAACGACCCTCGAGTTCGGTTCCCGTCACGCTGGATAGGCCAAAATCAAATGGGAAAAATCCTGATGCGGGTCAGGGATCGCATTCGCAAACCCGTTCCGTTAATGTCAATTACGTGTACATTACGTAAGCCCGTGCCGTTGATGTCAATTACTTATCGGAGTCGTAAACCCGTGCCACTCATGTCAATTACCTGCAAAACTAACAATGGTCATCTTGGCAATTCCTGTTGATTTTGTATAGCAAAAAGGACTTGTGATAAAGGTCTGTTCCAGTTAGGTGTAGGAAATACGAGAATAACGTATAAAAATCAATGAATATGTTCTTTTATAATTTCGCTCTTTCTAAAAAAACGTCCCCACAATGCACTTATCACAGCGGGTGTATCATGTAGACACAAAAATAACTAGTCCCTACATTTATAATATTGTCTGAACCGTTTGACCCACCGATTCTACTAGCCTAGTCGCACCCCGTTTTACGTAGTCCTTGGTTTATTACTAGCTGAATTAACCATTGAGTAAATGTCAGTTATTTCCATTTACTGTGAGTTATGTTGATTTTACATACTTGTGCTGTTACAACAATGGCAGAACTGTTGAGCTAATATTTACACCTTAGGCCAGATTGAGTGTTATTTATACAATCATACGATCTTGCAATAAATTGTAATCTTAGTGCAATAATGATGTACCCAGCCGACCAAATAACTGTAGCATCAGTGAACGAACGTTGCTCAACGTTTTTTGTTACGTTACGAAAAATGTATGTAACATGGTTTGAAATATTCGGTTAGCTATTGTATATTTCTTGTTGAATTACTCCATGATTCAGTTAAATTTTACTTTTTAAAATAAAAAATCATAGCTGGCAAAAACCAATTTTGCAGCCCGGCGGCCCTTTGTTTGTGCATCTATTTATACAAATGTATAACACAACAACCAAGCATCACTTGTGGGTCACTTATGATAAGATAGATCGTTTGTTTTTTTAAAAAAAATGTGCCTTTGGCCAGGCAATAAACGTAACCTTAGGCATCTTCGCTATATTAATTGTAGATAGTGTTCTCATTTCTTTAGGTGCGCTTACAATAATATTAAAATTAGTAAAATTGCGCAATAATCACTGTTTTGAGTTGATAAGTAATGTATTGCGTCACACTAACACATTTATAGGTTAAAATGACTACCTGTTAATGTTTCCGGTATTAAACCAATTCATTTTTTTAGCCGTAATGCTATTTAATTCCTAAATTAAGAATTTTTGAGGAAGAGATGTTTTGAAAAGAAACAGAGGCTCTTAAACACTATGAACATGCGCACAACGTTGGTCTTTTTAAACGTTATCAAAGAACGAGCAAATACAGTAAAAAATTTTTACTGAGAGTACCCTATCATTATTGTTTTAATTATCGCTACAACTTGTTTTCGACTCTTGTCTGATTTAGAATTAGGGACTTATCTCCATGTCCAAAAGATGATCGTTCGCGATGACAATGCCGCTGACATCTCACTACATAGGCGTAGTAAATCAATATTAATATGTAACATAACTCTTGAAATGATTTATAAAATATAATGTTTCGCTCTACTCGGAATTGCACGCTCAGTTAACCATGGTCCTGAAGTTGCGAACTTATCAATAATAAAAACTAAGAAAGCCAATGAGTTGTTTTTGTATTTCGCTATTAATTACGGTATATGACAATTTTTTGCATTTCGCATAGTTTATATATAACTAAAATGAAACATTGCCTGTGTTACAGTTTAGAAATATTGTAAACCCTTATATTACTCTTCCTGGAACACAAAACAAGAGAAATGAATAACTTTGATCTCGCCTGAATGTATTACGATTGACTCCTACAGAAAAAAAATTGTCACGGTGAATAGTATATATATACTATAGTTAACAATTTTCAGTTATTCAACTTAATATTTCTTTTTCTGAATTTCACTGCGGGAGTTGCGAGAACCCCGATGGAAATAAGGTAAGCGCTTTGGGAAAGGCGCGGAATTTTCATCTTAAAAAATGTAAAATCCACTGCAATTTTTTGTAAATCAATCTATTTTTAAGCAGCTCGCCGGTGCTCGCCCTTGAAAACGAGGGTGGTGAAACAGTAATAAAGATTTCTACTATTACGAATAATTGCTTTAGCTTATAATTATTGAAGGCTATGTATACCGTGCACGGGCATACCTTTAGTATACTGTGTATTTAAATTTTGATCTTGTTTCAGGTCGTCTGTTCTCTCCGCGCGACGAATATTTTTCGAATACTATTTGCCGATGTTGGCTTCCTGGGATTTTTATCGTATCGAATTATGTTGTCACGGCATAACTCAAAATATTGTATTACATGGAAAGAATCCTTTCTGACACTGTGTGATTAATTTTACAACTACTAATTTTGTGGTCCAGGCAGTGGAGTAAATTCTGGGAAAAATCTTGACCAAGTTCACTTCAAATGAAGATCTATATTTCAAACTTTGAGTTTTGCTATCAGTTTTCCAATTTACTAGAGTCACTATTGTGGACTATTTATTATTGATTTTTAACTCGGAACAAATATCTCACAACAGGTAGTAAAAGCGTTAGGTACATTTTTAAGACCAAAAGTGTTAGGGATATATCTGAACCTTTTTGGAAATCAATGTGTTTCGGTTGCAATAATTACTGACATAAAAAGTATCAAATTTATTTTTCGTTTAGTTTTAGAATTATCTTCTGGATAATATATATAACCCAAAATGTTAGGTGGAGGGGATCCGCCAGCACTGTGGAATGCCGCAGTGGAAATCTTGGAGGTATCTGTAGTCTCAGGACCTCCCTCATATGGATTTGTGCTTGTGTTTTCAGAAGTACATTATCAACGATTTCGAAACTAGTACGAGGCTTGTACTGTAGCATAGAGTGCAATCATTGGGTATCAAACCGTACTACAATTTCGCTGTAATTTGTGAGTGCTAACATCGTATCATTGCGACTAAGGATTTGGATAGCCAGTGTTAGGCGAGGATTTATGGAGTAGAATCTGTTCGTTTTTGAAATAGTTGGCATTGATTCCAAATAAAAATAAGTTTAGACAAAACCAGTCTAATTCTTACAACAAATGAGTTGCGTTATATAAGCAAACGCATTCGATGGTGAATTAAAGTGATGATGATTCGCTGTATTTTTATAAGTTGCTATTTGTTTTGCTTGCAAGAATTGTTTAAGCTATGCTAAATGCTTTATTCATACTTATACGAATGCATTTGCATTGAGTGGGATGAAATGCCAGGCTTGCCCCGTGTGTAGACAAAATATACCTAGGTATCATGCAACATATAATTATTGTAGCATGATTATTTCTATCTATCTTTCTAAGAAACTAAAAGAAGAATAAGCTTCGATATCTATTATACATCATAAAAACAAAAAATTTTTTTTTGTTTTTTGCTCTTCGCGCAAAAAAAAGAATATAATAAATGTTCCTCGTTTTCTTTATGTATTTGCCGAAATAAAAATTAGCGAATGAAATTGTATATTCTGGCAAAGTTTGTGCATTATAATCCAGTGTGCATCAATCTGAAGAAATTTTGTAACTAAATACTACGTTACTATGAAGCAGAATTTATATAGTTCTTTGTGATCTTTATGAAACTTTTATTTTGTCGACGAGTTTTGATCTATCTTGTCTCTACTTGTTCGGCGCCGTTTTTGAGGCTACAAACGTAGATAAATAAGCTGAATTTATATTTGTAACCGTTAGGATAAGATATAAAGACCGAGGATAAACTTTACTAATTGAAAGCCAGTAATAGTACTAACGAGAAACCCAACATCGTTACAATTTGAATTAGCAGAAATTCGGTTCCTAAATGAATGCTTGATAACCGTATTTGTATTAATAAGGGTTCGGGAACAAATTTCGTGCAAAAATGACGTCATAATTAAATCGTTCAAATAGAAAGATCTTGCTGTTCCCAAAAACGCTCAATACAAATTCGACAAATTTTTCTCCTAAAAATTTCGGTAATTTTCCTTGAATTTTACCGAAAGCGAATGGCTCTATTTTAATCGTAGAGCACTGTGTTCGCGAACAGTTTTGCGCCAAATTTCGATTTACCAAAAGGAGTGCCGTAACAGTTTTTATGCTTAACAGCAAGACAGTGTGGACGTTTGGTTACATAAAATTGCGCATTATACCTAAGTCTAAAATGTTGTAATCCATTCATTGCCAAATCTGTCCATATTGAAATACTTTACAAATGTAACTCTTTGAGTCCACTAACGATTCAAAAATATCTATCATTCGATTTTGTCCGCTCTTAATATTTAGCTCCATTCTTAAAATTTCTGCTGGGATCTCTTCATATAAAAAGAAATTAACATATGTATAATACATATAACATAAAAAGCGTTTCGCATAAAATTTCAGATAATGTTTCTTGTAGCTGACTTTGGTCTTACCATTTCAAATAGTGCCGTTAACCTTAGGCCTACCCTATATTTGGTATTCAAGATATACCTGATCACATTTTTACTACATTTACTAGATATTTGACTTAGTGTGATCAAACGGACAAAAAGTACTAGAGGTCAGCGAGCAAAGTGAAAGACGAACAGGGTCCCGAAATTTAATTACATATTGCTCGAATATTTGAAAATTATTTTCATTTGCGCTGTACATTACCAAAATTTATAAGGCATTTACGCCACTGCTTAGCTGTAGCTTAGGTGTAGATAGTTTCTATATAATTATTTTCCATTATGTGTTAGATATATGCATTGTCCATCACTGCAAAATGACACTGACACTTAAATTCTAGTGGCGATGCCTACGCAGCTAATAGATAGTAAAAAATCTGATATATGTTATATTCCAAAGTGAAGATATTATGAATGTTAGGTCGCGTCGTACACACTGTTATCTGCGTATATATTAATACTAAAGTTTAACTGTGTAAAGCGAGAGTCCACTTTAGGTGCGTATACCTGATTTGTTCTTTAGTCAAATGATTTCGCGATCGTTTCCCTTATGTACGAAAACGTGGTTTTTGGCACAGCGATACCTAGACGCTGAATTCTGAACGCGAGTTTTTGCACTTTTTCACACAACTCGCTTGTGATTTTAACGAAAGAACGATAATGATATTTGCACCTAAATTGGGCTCATGGGATCACGTATGCAGACGAAACTTTAGCCATATATCTGCAACAGTTGAGTTAATTTTGGTCTGAAAAGCAGTTATCACTCATTCCCATAGACTGTTTGTGAATATCACTTGCAAAATCTATTACAAAAATTTTAGCTAAATCAAATCGGTCTAGCCATTCCTAAAATTATATATGCTGAGTTATGAAATGAACTCAACTGAATTTATTAAATTAAAAGAATTTATAAAATGAACTGAATTTATGAATCTACGATTCCGAAAATTATACACTGTAGCACGGAAATCTCTTTTAGTTTTAGTCCAAAATAAAGATTACTAAGTCTCTGTTTCTGAAGTGTTCGGTTTATAATTCAGTAGGCAGTCTGTATCTTAATCAAAAATTTAGATTCCTGAACAGCTGGTTTTGATTTTGTAAGAGAAAAACATTTGACTGAAGAGGGTAAATGAGCTGGTGGTGACATTGCATGTAATGCGTGGTAATACGTAGTTGTGATTGGAATTAGTTAATAAAGTTAACACTTGTTCTAACAGACTTCTTTTGATATCTAGCTAAATTGTCGCTTGAAACAAAGCTTTATCCAGGTAGATGTTTGATGGAGCGTTTGTCGGGTTCTGACCGCTGGGGGATACCGCGGGCTGCTTTCCCAAGATTTGCAGCTGTTCGGTTTTGGCAATGTTGATGCGAACGCTGAAACTAGCTACTGCATCACTTTGTGCTATGGCTATCTCTTGTATGTCGAGTAACGTAGGAAGCCACGAATCACTGAGTCACCTGTGTATAACAGCTCTTTCACACAACTAAAGTCGTTTTCTTGGAAGCCGTCAGGCTGCTAAGATTGAACAGTCCCCGTCAAGACCAGTGCGCAGCTAGACATCTTGGTTGGTCTTCTGGCTAATTCAAGCATCGTTGTGAGATAAAGAGCGAACAAATTCGGCGCCAGTACACAACCATGCTTGACTCCGTGCTCATCGGTGAAGGGCATGCTTATGTGAAAAACGCACGCTAAACAGCAGTGGACATGACATAATGGAACTGTATGACAACGTTCGTGAACTTGGCGGGCAGCCATACTGCGAAAGCAGCTTCCACAGGGTGTACGGTTAACGGTGTCGAAATCTTTCAAAAACCAACAAATACTATGTAAAGCGACTGTCATTTTTGATCGCCTTTCCTGGAGCTGCCTCAGGATGGAAACCACGCTATATTTGGATCTGCTGGTCCTGAAACCGTGCCGACTTTCGAGCAGAACCTCTCCGGAGAACATTTTCAGCCGGTTGAACAGCATTGCCGCGAGGACTTTGACTACGATCAAGAGGCGCAATGTTGCGTGGTGACTGCTGCAATTACTCCTTTCTCTTTTCCTTGTAAACGATAACAATGCGGCATCTTTGAGGTCTTCAGGCAGCTGTTCTAGGTCTCAGCAGAGGCTGAAAAGCCCAAGGAGGCGATGTACTTGCGGAGACATGCTGGCCTTCAGTGCTCCTATAGGTATATTATCTGGCCCTGCCAACTTTCAGGGTGGGGTCGCTTAAAATGCATGTTAGAGCTCTTGGAGGGTGACTGGATTGTCAGCCTGTCGTTTTGTTGGATTATGTTACAAGTTTACCATGCCGTCATGGTCTCCCACTTGCTGTTGGTTCAGAAGCATTTCGAAGTGCTCTTTCGTTCGTTTTGTGATGTACAGAAGGTCTATCACAAGATAACTGCCGCCTCCTGATTTTAACGGTACGACAGATTCGTTCGAGGCCCATAGATAGATTTCAGGGTAGAGAATGTTATTCGAATCGTCATAGACGTCGTTGCTGCTGTGCAGATTTTTCTTCCCACCACGCATATTACATGATCCTTGTTTTAGGCTGCAGAGCAGATTTTGCTTTTGTGAAAGCATCCTTATTCCAATCCGAGTTATCGCCCATATATCGCAAATGAGTTTTTTTTCTTGGCGTCTGTGAAAGCCTTTAAAATGTGCGATTGATTCGCGGTTTTCGCTAAATTAATCGGATATTTTACGCGCCAGGAAGCCAAGCACTTCTGCTGAGGTTTCAATTGTAGAATCTCAGATGGTAGCTCAGGCGGATGCAACGTCGTTTGGTGATGCCAGAATTGTGCTCATGCAAAAATTTTTGAGCCATCGTGTACCCGCGGAAATCACAGGCTTATTCACCGCCACTAGTCCAGTACCCGAGGGCTCTGGAGAATTTTTTTTGAGGCCAGTGAAGCTCACAAATTGCAAAGCTATATCGGTTGTTTGGAAATTTATTATTAATAATTTTAACATCATTCTGCAGTTACTTTCGTAAATAGTGAAGTCTTTGCTAGTAGCCTTCGCCGCTCAGGCTAAAATGGCGAAGAAATTAACCCATTGTTATCGCTCATCTCCTACTGCCCAATTAGCCACCTTAACGAAAGATTACCCACTTAAGGATATTGTGCAATTGGTCAGCGCGACGATTCAATGAATCGTTTAGTTTTCGGATGAATACGTAATAACGTAACTTTTGGATGGCGTCCACTAAAGAAAACTGATCGTTCACTTTTTTTGAAAGGCTCTCAGTAAATTAAACAAGTCATTTCGATGACAGTTGGTACTGCCTAATAAATGGAACCGTGAAGTGACCACTTGACCACTAAAGGTAATCCCCTACTATATATAATTTCGACAACGGGTGCTAAAAAGATCCACAAAGTTTTCAGGACATAGCTCAATAAAAGAAACCACTATGCTTTTTCATGCCGCTAGCTAGACAGAACCACTTAGTCATTTCATTAACAAACTGCCCGCTGAACATGCGGGATTATGCGCGTTACGGGTACCCACCGACCGCGGGAATACCCGTTAGCCGCGAGATCCTGCTATCTGCTGGCTCAAGATTTGAGCCCGTGCATGATCCAGGGCGCGTCTCCAGCGGGCCCACGTACCTGCAACAGCTGTGGGCGATACATATTCCTCGAAGAATTTCAGAGAGGAGTGTCGGAGAACCTCGCGCACTTGAACATAGTTTATTTACGCCAAGTCTTTATAGATGGAGCAATGGCGATTTTTCTCCTGATCCTGGAAATGAACTATAGTTCTTATTGTAGTGGCTTGATGGCCATCCTGAACATCGCATTGCTCTTGTTACCGTAATTTTTTTTTCAGTTATTGCTTTCTTGGATAACATAGTCGAGCAAGTGGAAATGCTTTGACCGTGAATGCATCCGAGAACAAAAGTGATGATCAGGCTGACTCAGGAAAGCATTCGTTATGGTCAGTTCGAGTTGAGTGCAGAAGTGCAATAAGAAAGCACCGATTGAGTTACAATTTTTTCAATTTTACCGATGACACAGTCGTAGGCGCTGTAGTCATTACCTACTCTAGCGTTGAAATCTCGCTATAACTTGGTCATATCTTGCGACGTTATCGACAGTTCTTTCAGTTGCTCATAGAAAGCCTCTTTCTCCTTGTCGGCGTAGCTCAAAGACGGCGCTTAGACACAAATAAGTGAGAAAATTCTGTCTTCAACAGGATGCGTGAACTTATCAGCCTCTCTGATTCACATTTGGAAAATGAAGTCAGATTCGACGGGAGCTTTCATTGCAGATTTTGAATGCTACTCCTACTTCGCTAAAAATCCCCGACGTCGTGCCATCACTGTCAGGTGTATCTTGGTCATCAAGCTCTAACCGAAGGTACACTGAAACTGAAATATAGAAAATCCCATAAGACAGTTGAATACCCCGCAGGGTTGGTGCGGACTATGTGTGCCGCTCGCTAAGCTTGATGTGCTCTTCCGCGTTTTCGCGTTGAAACATCCGTTGTTGACTTACTAGCCGAGCGCTCACGCCAGAACCTATGGTCCTGTTACTATTAATTTCGTAACCATTTAAGCCGTGACTGGAGACATTTAGGTGGTTTGTCACGCACAGGACCACTTAGCATATGACTAAAGGTTTTGCGTCATATTTTATCACTCAGAAAGTCTGTTGAGCAGGTTTACAAGCGCCTGAACACCGACCTCGTTAACAGCTTGTCATCGAGATATTTAACAAGCTTTTATACACTCATAAGGTGGACAACTTATGCGGTAATAGTGTGTCCCAATGGTAATCATGACTCTTCTTTGTCAGCCAGAGTACGAATATATCCTCCCTTGCTGGGCAACGAGGTATCACGCGCAGTGGTGTCATGAGACCTTTGAAGGAACTAAGGACAATAGCCCCGGTAGCACTTTGTAGTGGTAATGTTTAAAAGAACAAGCTCGACAATACGTATTCGAAAATACTAAACTCCTAGGTCCGTGGATGTATTCTAGATGATTGCGTTGATTATGGACCCATGGCAAAATTTGTATTCTGTGGGTGATCCTTTAGAATGTGAGCGGTGTCTACAAGTTGGGGTGTAAGGAAGCCGTAACGCAGGTTGTGACAAAAAAGTTTTTGCAACGCTAGAATTTTGCAAGCTGTGCTTCGTCAAACCTCTATAACGTAAAAAAACATCTGTAAAACTGCACCGGCAATGGGTATGGACTATGTTGTTCTATGTTACAAGAAAGTCATTAATGCTTTACGGTTTTATGGAATTCGCTCAAAAAATGATCGAAATTTATAAACAATTTTTCGATAAGTGTGATTTGGCGCGTGGCAGTGATATTTGAAATGCTTTGCCATATTATGCCTTGAACGCGCATATTTCTATGTGATCGATGTGTTAATTTGATTATTTTAGAAAGCTACAAAAACCATTGGATACTCAAATGTGAACACTAAAATCAGATTGACCAATTGAATTATATGCTGTATAAAGTTCCTAGTTATCAAGTAATCGTTGTGTTTAGATATCTAGCAATAAATCTGTCTTGGCAGTCAGATGAGTTCGTTTATTGTGTAGGTTCCTAAACACACTTAGTTTTTAGTTTTCTAATAAATGATTTGCAAAAGGCCAACGAAAAATAAGCAGTATATTGAACTCGCGGAATGCTACTAGACCAATGCAGCAGTGAATGTTTTACAGCGCGTAGAGTGATACCAATCCACGTTTGCAAAATCCAGTGCAATCTTTTGCGGAGTTCCAAAATGTATATTTATGGTTGACAACATATAATACTTAAATAACGGTAGCCAGCGATTTAGCAATTAAAACCTGTCACTGTAACTCAATGCACAATGGACTAAAATTATGTCACCACTTATGAATAACTTCAACGAAATCTGCTTTACATACCAAACTTAAGCAAAAGATAAATCTAATGTTACTTCTCCATTAAGTTATCATTCAAATCAGCATTTTTAGAATTCGACCCGTGAGAGATAATTTTTCTGAAACATGACTTTATTGGGTTTTTTTTGAAGTTTCAATAGCTAAATATATAACGTAATAAATGCTTGTATTCAAGCTCATTTTGAAACCCGTATTCGAAATGATGTTCCTAACTACAAATTTTTAGAAAGAAACATGTCTTTCATTTTACAGTGGCTCAACCATCAAGTAAATAGCTTTGATTAAAAATATCAGTTTGTTACATGCAAAGTCACATTTATCAGGAATAGCGCTTGATAATTTATTTCCTGGGTCTCGTCGATGAATTGACTCGAATGGTACAAAAGAAATCGCTTTATCCAACATGAAACAGTTTCTACAAGTCGAAGCACTTTAGTTTCTTTCCAATAATCTTTAAACGGCAGATAACTTTGAAAAAGGAAAAATTTTTTGATTCAAACGTTTTATCAAATGCTTATCACGGAGTAGCTTTTCACTTAGCTTAACGAAATATCTTAACAGAACTGAAATTAGTTTATATTTTATGGCACTTGATACAACTATATACCTTTTTTAAATTTTAATGCCAAAAATTGTCGAGAGTAAATGCATAACTAAACTCAGTCGTTAGTTTACCAATTTTACAAATATGCTATATCTCATTTTATAAAACATAGTTTTAAACGTCAGTGGGACAGTGCATCGCAGTAAAGGAACAGACAATACACAATCCGTGATAATCAAAGTTCCATGGCTGTCAATGCAATACGTTGGTTGTAACTTTTAAGCGAACACAAAAGTAAAAGTATCATAAATGCAAAGGTGTGATCGAAGCTTGCTACTTACGCTTTTGCTAGCTTTCTGTCCTAATTGCTAAGAAACTCAGCTGTAATTTCATGGAATCCCGAAAAGCACATTGCTATGTTAAGACATCGTGGAGAGTGCAACTTTGATATCATGCAAAAATGCTAAAATTCGTCGGTGATAGCATTAGATTAGATTGGCCCTTAATAGTGATAACTGAATCTGTGCAAATGAGGTCATTATCAGATCACATAAATAACACTCCATCTAAAATCGACGGAGATTACCTACTCATTGCAACTAAATATGTTCGGAAAACTAATTGCGCCAGCTAATTCTTTGATTTTATATACTTTTTCAATCAACCATATCAATGTATACCATATGAGCTGTTATCAACAATACTATGGTATACTCATAAA
>JASANE010016727.1:0-24218 GCA_030248225.1 Trileptium ribeirensis | reverse complement strand
TTATTAATATATTATTATAATTATTTATATAATTAGCGATACGTTGTTAGGTTACTATTGCTAATAATTTCTTACACTCTCGATTTAAGGTTAGACTACGCTAACTAGGTTAACTGTTGTAAACATAAATTAAATGTTGCATTTGTTTGTGTTTTTGGCGACTATACTATTGTTTTCGATTTTTCTTACACTCTCGATTTAAGGTTAGACTACGCTAACTAGGTTAACTGTTGTAAACATAAATTAAATGTTGTATTTGTTTATGTTAATACGAGTTTTTGGCGACTATACTATTGTTTTCGATTTTTCTTACACTCTCGATTTAAGGTTAGACTACGCTAACTAGGTTAACTGTTGTAAACATAAATTAAATGTTGTATTTGTTTATGTTAATACGAGTTTTTGGCGACTATACTATTGTTTTCGATTTTTCTTACACTCTCGATTTAAGGTTAGACTACGCTAACTAGGTTAACTGTTGTAAACATAAATTAAATGTTGTATTTGTTTATGTTAATACGAGTTTTTGGCGACTATACTATTGTTTTCGATTTTTCTTACACTCTCGATTTAAGGTTAGACTACGCTAACTAGGTTAACTTTTGTAAACATAAATTAAATGTTGTATTTGTTTATGCTAATACGAGTTTTTGGCGACTATACTATTGTTTTCGATTTTTCTTACACCCTCGATTTAAGGTTAGAGTACGCTAACTAGGTTAACTGTTGTAAACATAAATTAAATGTTGTATTTGTTTATGTTAATACGAGTTTTGGCGACTATACCATTGTTTTCGATTTTTCTTACACTCTTGATTTAAGGTTAGACTACGCTAACTAGGCTAACTGTTGTAAACATAAATTCAATGTTGTATTTGTTTATGTTAATACGAGTTTTTGGCGACTATACTATTGTTTTCGATTTTTCTTACACTCTCCATTTAAGGTTAGACTACGCTAACTAGGTTAACTGTTGTAAACATAAATTAAATGTTGTATTTGTTTATGTTAATACGAGTTTTTGGCGACTATACTATTGTTTTCGATTTTTCTTACACTCTCGATTTAAGGTTAGACTACGCTAACTAGGTTAACTTTTGTAAACATAAATTAAATGTTGTATTTGTTTATGTTAATACGAGTTTTTGGCGACTATACTATTGTTTTCGATTTTTCTTACACTCTCGATTTAAGGTTAGACTACGCTAACTAGGTTAACTTTTGTAAAAATAATTTAAATGTTGTATTTGTTTATATTAATACGAGTTTTTGGCGACTATACCATTGTTTTCGATTTTTCTTACACTCTCGATTTAAGGTTAGACTACGCTAACTAGGTTAACAGTTGTAAACATAAATTAAATGTTGTATTTGTTTATGTTAATACGAGTTTTTGGCGACTACACTATTGTTTTCGATTTTTCTTACACTCTCGATTTAAGGTTAGACTACGCTAACTAGGTTAACTGTTGTAAACATAAATTAAATGTTGCATTTGTTTATGTTAATACGAGTTTTTGGCGACTATACTATTGCTTTCGATTTTTCTTACACTCTCGATTTAAGGTTAGACTACGCTAACTAGGTTAACTTTTGTAAACATAAATTAAATGTTGTATTTGTTTATGTTAATACGAGTTTTTGGCGACTATACTATTGTTTTCGATTTTTCTTACACCCTCGATTTAAGGTTAGAGTACGCTAACTAGGTTAACTGTTGTAAACATAAATTAAATGTTGTATTTGTTTATGTTAAAACGAGTTTTTGGCGACTATACTGTTGTTTTCGATTTTTCTTACACTCTCCATTTAAGGTTAGACTACGCTAACTAGGTTGACTGTTGTAAACATAACTTCAATGTTGTATTTGTTTATGTTAATACGAGTTTTTGGCGACTATACTATTGTTTTAGATTTTTCTTACACTCTCGATTTAAGGTTAGACTACGCTAACTAGGTTAACTGTTGTAAACATAAATTAAATGTTGTATTTGTTTATGTTAATACGAGTTTTTGGCGACTATACTATTGTTTTCGATTTTTCTTACACTCTCGATTTAACGTTAGACTACGCTAACTAGGTTAGCTGTTGTAAACATAAATTAAATGTTGTATTTGTTTATGTTAATACGAGATTTTGGCTACTATACTATTGTTTTCGATTTTTCTCACACTCTCGATTTAAGGTTAGACTACGCTAACTAGGTTAACTGATGTAAACATAAATTAAATGTTGTATTTGTTTATGTTAAATACGAGTTTTTGACGACTATACTATTGTTTTAGATTTTTCTTACACTCTCGATTTAAGGTTAGACTACGCTAACTAGGTTAACAGTTGTAAACATAAATTTAATGTCGTATTTGTTTAGGTTAATACGAGTTTTTGGCGACTATACTATTGTTTTCGATTTTTCTTACACCCTCGATTTAAGGTTAGACCACGCTAACAAGGGGTCTGTAATAACCATTATATGTCCAATTCTCGGACTTTTTGTAGGACCGCTTTCATATACGGCAATCGACAGCGATTGAGAGCCATGGCTACGTGTCACTCCGCCATTCGACGAGTTAACTTACTTAATAAACAGTTTTAACTAAAAAAATGCCGAATACTGAACAAACTATTGTGTCAGTGGGCAACTGGCTTAAGGTTGTGTTCATATTGTGTCCGATCAGACCCGAACCGATTTGAACCGATCCAATCCGAATTGTGTTCACATTGCATTCGATACGACTAAACTCTATACCTAGTGTATGCATGGAGTATGTATATGTATTTATTTTTCACTCTATTTCATCCGATTCAGTCCGAGAAAAATTATGTATGCTGTGTTGGATCGGACCGGATGCAGTGTACACACTCTATATAAAATGCACATCCGGTTCAGATCGGATCCGAAGGAATCAGACGCAATGTGAATAAGCTCTAACGATTGACATATATCCCCATTTATTTCTTAATCATAGGTAAAATCTGACCTTGGTTTTTTTGCTTCTTTTATAGGTTCATGAGAACTAATTCAGGTGATTTGCAAAGCTTTGCATATAAATATTGAAGGCGGCAATTTTCCCAAAAGTCTTTATCTTCCTGTAGCGATGAAGTGTCTGAAATTTTGGAATCGATATAAACCGTTAACGCTATGGTTTCGTAGACTTTATCTAATGCTAAGTATTCATTTTCTACAGCCTAGCTTGCTTGAACAGCGATTCATCAATCTCTAATAAGTAATGTATTATTACAGCCATATACGATCAAATCTGACATTTTTTAATTTTCAGTACGCTGTCAATCAATTTTATCGATCACTGTTCGCAGCTGATAGCTTGGTGTGCCACTGCTAACTTATATTCAACAACTAATGTAATATGTCTATTTTAGCTTTGAGTACTTAAATCTCAAATAAAATATGATACTTGTAGTGTAGTTATTCAGCGGTATCCTGTGGCAAGGCACGTTATCATTAAACTCTTCAAGTTTTGTTGGTTACATACCTTGAAAAGAAGCATATCCATGTTGTCGTGACTATCATTATAATAATTTAACAAGGATTTCCAACAAAATTTCGATTTTTTCATTAACAATTTATTGAGATTACCAAATATAACTATAGCGACAGTTTTCGGGCACGTAGCATGCATTTCCAAATTACCTAAACTCCAGGTTTTAAAATATGATAAAACTTAAACCATAATTTGTTTTTTTAATTTTTCTTCCATTCAGATCCGTTGTTTTGTTTGATTTAAAGTACCTTAATCAAATGTTGTGATATAAATTAGCTTACATATAGGGAATATATTTAAATTTTTACAATTTCTTCTATTTAACTATCATAAATGAATGTGCAAACTACGTCAGTAACTAATTGTAACTAAATATTTTGTGCAATTCAAGAATTTAGAGTCATTTTAAATATTCTGCTTATGGAGACTTGAAATTAATTTGTATGTAGCACTAGGTTGCCTTGCAAAAAGTCAAATGGACTATTATAGTTTACTGCTAAAATGTACAACTTATATACACAGAACTTATTGCGTAATTATATAACTAATAGCGGGGGCTTGGATAATTGCATCAGATTGCAACATGAAATGTTACATCAGAATATTATCAGCATTCATAATGAATGTTCACCGTGAGGACGCAACAGGTGCATATGTGTTTTCGCGCACGGTGTTTAATTGCTGTGTGAGCGTTCCTACGATACGTAAAACGTCGGGACACTTAAGCACCGTGAAATTGTGTATCAAGTTTACTGATGTCTGTAGCATTGAATACCGATTAATATAATAATTTCGTTTTGAATTAATATTTCCTCATTTAAAATGTGTTCTTGTGACTCTTTACGACTGTGACAAGATTCAAATTCCTTTAATTTCAGCATGCTTTGTACACGATATGATGTTTATCTCATAAGAAATCTTAGAAAAATCTCAGAGAAATATGATCGTTTCCTTTTGTATTTCTATATTACAATAGTATTGCATAAGATCAAATACTGTTTACGGAGATAGAATACTTATCTGTTATTAGTTTACTGCACAGCACACATAGTATATGAATATCTTTGTATAATATAGTTTTTCAAAGTTACAAAGTAAATCAGTAACTTGTGTCAGATGTTATACAGTTAATAAAACATTGTCTGTAAGTTAATATATCATTTATGGCGACTTTAGGCACGTAATATATATATGCTAAAATTAAAATCTTGTGAAACTAAAACATCAAAATATACATGCAGCTGCACCGCAGGTGTCCAAAAACTCCTAAAATATTCGAATATTAACAAAAACGGAATTCTAAGCTCCAAAAATAAATAACTAAATTGTTTTAACTCAGCATATCCGATATTTTCTAGAATCCGCAAGGTTCATTGTTCAATCAATTTCGGGACTACCTTTTTACAAGATGCTACTCTGGGACCGTTGGATTGAACGGTATAATGTCGCTGCAAAATAGGTCCATAAAAATTATTGTACGCTGACAATGTAATTCTGCTATATAAAATAGACTATATTTGATATTACAAATAGCTGTTGTAAAATTGCATTTTCTGCCTGTACTCGTAACCAATTGAACGTAATAATAGGTGACAGTCATATGCTTGCAGTCACAGTCTTTGTTTGAGCTACAACTTTGTGAAATTTAGTATACTTGATTAGCATACTTTGGTCAAACACTTTATTCGTACGCAGCAGCAGCACGTGAGTTAATGGTTGTTGCGACCTAAAGTTTTAAACTCAACAGATATAGTTTCGGTCTTTGAATAATTGGTAAATGCTTATTTTATACACGAAGTGAAAAGTTGTCTATATCTTATGAAATTACAACAAAATGTTTTATACTCATATGCATCTTGTGGAATGGAACTATGATTTCATGCAAAGTATGAAAATCACTCAATATGCTTTTATATTTGAGAAAAAACGATTCATTTATTCAGACTAATAGTAGTAAATTATAGTTTTAAAGTTTGTCATTTCAAACTTCGGTTCTGTAAAAGCATACAATTACGGCTTCGTGTTTGTCTGCACAGATCAAGTGGTACATAGTAAACATTGTTTTGGAGAAGGTCTATTTTACTGCATAAAATGTTGTGAGTTATCACTATTCGTGTCTGGATAAATTGATTTGTTTCAACATTACTATTTGTTCCATCTATTTAATCTTATCAAGCCTATATAAGCTTCAGTGTTGATAATTAAAATTTTTTATGTTAAAATAATAATAGCAATAAACTTACTAAAACAGTTACAGCGCTAAATATATTAACGTTGCCTTTACTATTGTGTTCATAGAGATTCGCCACGCGAAAATAACAAATATTAAAATTGCAAAATCGTATGGATCGGCAAATAGTAGCACCATCAAAGAACGACAAATGCAATGATAATAATAGTAGTATTCTTTCAGATGATTACCTGGGCGCTCATGGTCGCTGCAACTGCTACGTTTATACCGACGACAACCGAAGCTGTTGATCCAAGTAAGAAATGATATCTACTAGTTTGATTGCCGGTTTGAATTGCGGCCAAGACAAGATAAGCTTTGTATCCTTATAACATTATATCTTTAAAAAGACCAGGTTTATGCGGTGCGTTTGGGAGACGGCAGCTACCGACTTAGTCTTAGTATAATAGTCATATATCTTAGCTTAGGCTTTATGTCGACGACAGCACAACCTGCATATAGACTGTGTTCCTCAACTTGACTTTGGCCTGAAACACCAATAATGTTGTCGCTCTCACGCTTGCTAACTTTCATATTATTAACAACAGTTTCAAATATATATAATAGATACATATTAAACAATTTAGCATTCCAGATTTATTTTCTTTTTTCACTGCTAATTTAACTCCAGCAACAAACAGCGTGTTGGCTCGTTAACATTTTATTTAGTAAGCTCATTATGAATTTATCAAATTTGAATCAGATTTTGTTGCGGTTTGCTTAAACTTTAGCGCACAAAAGACTTAGATAGAGTTGAGATAGTGTGTTGAAATATCCGCACTATAGTAGCGTTCACAGCGTAGCTTCAATGACAGTTGGTCGAGGTTTGTGATGTAGTGGTAACATGTATTGGTATTACAATCAAAAGACCCGAGGTCGCATCAGGCTGATTCGAGATCTCACAAGAGCTCTCATAGATCTTTTCAGTCTACTCAGACACACAGTTATCTTGAAATTATCATCGAAATGTGACAAGTTTTGTATTTTCTCGGTACTTTCAACAATTTTGTTGTAATCAATTTTTTTAACCGTGTGAAACGATTTTCATCTCACATAATTACCAAATAGCCTAGCCAGCCATAGCGTGTCTACTCGACTCACTCACGTCAACGTAAAATTAACAACGGTACCTAGCACAAAGTAAACTCAACCTGAATATTTTGTGAAGCAATAATTACGTCTCCTACTTTTTATTCAGGAAATTATCGTTAATAAAAACCTGAAATTATCCTTGTAGCTCGTCTATGACGTCAGAAAACGAGACTATAAAAACGGAAACAAAAGCTACTTACACTCCTAGGAACATAAAATATTTAAAAATCTATTAGACAAATCTAGCTGTGAGACGTTATGTATATTCGGGATAACGGAAGCTGGGGAATCTAAGCTGAGGCAGTTGGGTTTTAGCAATGATATTTTGCTTATGGCCGCTAAACCTGATTATAGTAGAAGCAAGTTCAAGTTGCAATCAGTAGCTCATGTGCGTGCTCATCATGCATACAACACTACAGCACGGTTATATTGAAACTGTTTGTTCATCTTTGTGGTGAACAAAAGACGGTCTAGATAACAAAATAAAATAATTCAGAGACATGCAGCTTCCTTATTTGGCGATCCACAAGCACCGAGATCGATTGAGTGTGTAAAAAGGTCAAAATTGGCAAACTTCAACCCTTAAATATTCCAAAATAGGCAAAATATACATCGCGATTGATTCATTTTATCACTTGATTTTACCTTTCGCAAATTTTTAATAATCTTATTCAGTGAAAGCCCGGGTTGAGTATGGTTCAAATGGACGTACAAATCATAAAAAAGGTCACGAGAGTTCCCCTATTGCTCGCTAACCGTTTACCATCTAAGCCATGTTTGCCCGCGTCCCTCCTGAGTTCCCACATTCACTCGCACATCCTCCGAAGGGGGTGCAGTACATTTTAGTAATGATAAGCAAACTTAGAAAATGGTGAGGAAAAAAACGAGGAAAGTGTGGAAAATTATAAGGAAGCTGTCACAGCTTATTACTGGAATGTTCGTGCTGTACACCGCTTTGTTACAATAAATAATTATCGATGTTGTTACCTGTTTTGTTGGCTGCTAAAACAAACTTCCCATATAATCTTCTATTGTGATATGGCATTTGTCAGTTTTATAGGGTTGTAATATATATAAGACTAAACATGGCATATCTTGTGGTGATAATTTTTATATTTTCTCAAGGCATGGTTATCGGGTAATAAAATTGCCACTTGGGTGCCCGACCCAACTAAACTATCCGGGTATACGATTTGTTACCCTAATACCCGTGTACCAGACACTCACTTTAGTAGTTCGCTTAAGCCACAGTTTCCAATCAAATTTTCGTGTCTTCGGCGTTCAAATTAGATAAGCAAGTCATTAAATAAGGCTTGTGGGTTGCAATAGCGTCCAGCTAAAAGTGATTGTTTCTTTCGGCCGACAGTAGAGTATTGCGTACACATGGCAGCCAAAGAAATGGTGTGAACAACCAAAATGTTCAAATTCCTCGCTCATGTTGGGCTTAGAGGTCATATCATAAGCATGCAGATTCGGAAGTAGAAAGGAAAAGACACCATTATAAAAATGCAGCATACTAGAGATTGGGGAGCTTTTTCTCGATAATGAAGATTTCCGAGTAAGATATAGGAAACAACATTGCAATTGTTGAGATAACACACAAGTCAGGTTTTCTTAATGCATATTTGAATTTCTCCGCTCGTGGAGTCACCCCGTCTGCCGATTTGGTACTGTGCGTGAGTTTGTACTTTAGTGGGGGTGATTATAACAACAGTATAATGAAGAGTCTTAAACCTAAACTAAACCATAAAGTGATTCATGATCCAGCTTCACATACTGATAAAACAACATATAAAATCTAAATCTGCTACATCTAAATCTAAACATGCTAAATCCAACCGTTATATCAGAGATACCTCCGACAATATAGAGAGAACATTAGATTTAATGATAAAAACGTAATGCGGCGTTTACGTTATAAGGGACCCTCCATGTGAAAGTTTTGTCCACCCTAGGTGTATCTCCCACCATTTATTTTATGGTTTCTTGGACACCATGGTGTTTCCGTTGGTATTTAAAAGATAGCACACATACAATCTTAAAAATTAGCATTATATGCCATGCATATATGTGTACAGTGTCAGACATTATTTGTGTGGTCTGGCGTACATACACATTTTAAGTGCCATGGTTCATACATTTCTAATGTGCGAATATCAAAACAATTTTATATAGAATTTTATGCAGTGGTGTTCTATTTTATCTGAATTTTCAGCTTCGTTAGTATGAAAATACAAATGTAGGTAGCTGATTGAAATTTATCACAATATAGCATGAAATACAGCATAATGTACGGATCATCGTATATATTTGCCTCAAATACAACACATTCATTGTATGAATTAGAGCATATATTTTATGAAATGTAGCATATACAAGTATGAATTAGACTATATTTGTATGAAAAATAATATATAAATCGTATATTTTTTTATTTGTATGAATTCAATATTTCTAATGTATGATATTTTTGTATAAAATATAATATATGTAATGTATGAGTTTTTATAAAAATTTGTATGAAACAAAATACATTAAGGCATGAATATTTTACATAATGAGAATTGTTGCACTATTTTCCATTTTTATGACTTTGATACGTTACACAGCTTCAAGTAAACGATGTGCGTTAAAACATACATTTATTGTCTGAAATTTCGTACAAATCATGTGCAAATAATCATATATTTTTGTATGCAATTTCGTGCATATCATGTACAGTTAATTATACCTATGCTGTATGAAATTTTTTACAAAATGAAGTGGAGCAAATCATACAATTTTTTTGCGTAGTTTTTGACATAAAGGATATGTAAATAATCAAATATATTCTGTGTTACAATTCATACTAATTATGCGCAATTTGTCCTATATTTATGGGTAAAATTCTTAAAACTTACGTTGCCATAACCATACATAATGTACAAATTAGTATACAATTAATCTAAGCTTTGTTTTCCATACAATGGCCCATATTTGTGTTAATTTTTATGCCAACTACAGCAAAATAATGTCACACAATAATTATATGAAATTATCGTGATACAAATTTTAAGAGAGTAGATACTGTAGTGTTGGTAATGGTATGGTGTATATTACGCCAGAATATCATTCAACAAGCTATATGGTGTCACCTACACTATGCTCTTAATATTTATTTATGTATGGTGTCCTTGATACCATCGGTAAAAGCAACAGGCATATTTAGACACTATATTTGAGTTAATGGTGTCTCATACACAACCTCTTCTATTATATAGTACAGGCGTATACTATATACCACTGGAAGGTGTAATCTAGACTATTGGGGGACAAATCTTTCACATGGAGGGCCCTTTATAATGTAAACTCAGCATAAATATTAAAAAATTTGAAATAAAATCCCAGTATAGCGCTAAAATTCATGAGTGTGAGATGACCAAAGATTATAACATAATATTATTGCAATTCAACCTCGGATTGTTACCATGAAACAATAACCTGAAACAGACCTATCGACCTATCCTACAGCCACACCTAGCAACGACATAGGTTTAAGCTTACAAAAGTATAACAACTCTGTCTAAATTTCTGGAACAGAATATTGAGAACGGAACAATAGCATTCCATCTGTACTTCTGAGCGTAAGATGAAAATTTAAGTTTTTTCAGCATGAATTTCCTAGCTTATTAGCGCAAGGATTTATAGCTGACAAAATCGATTCTTCAAGTTGGATTAAATGTCAGTCATCCTTGTACAGTTTTTACTATTAAGGTTTATAAGCGCAATGCCCTGTTTCGCACAATTGATAACATTTGATACTTGAAGACCTTTTGTAAAAGCAAATTCACAGCTTGTTATTTGCAGCATTATTTGACTGCTTTAGCAGAAATTGATAGAATTTTTCGTGATGCCGGCTTCCGTATAGCGCTGGTGAAACTGCTAATAATAACTAAAAAAGTCTACTAATAAAAATATGATGAAGGCTATAATATTATATTGAATTTCTATACGAATAAGTTGCACAGTTTTAAATATATCCGCTCTTCAGCCTTTCCATATAAGTTTAAAAGGTATAGCAATTATCGTGACTGGTGTGCTTGCTACTATTGCACTGGCTGTTGTTTAGATCGATTAGTACACACGGGTTTTATATAGCCAAGTGCTAGAACGAACATACTCTGATGTTGGTTTATCAGCATTACAACACTTAAGACGACAATATGTTCTAGTCGTATAGAGAATTATAATTTGAAGTAAAACTCAACATATCTAATCGTATCTGATATTGATCGCAGAATGATTGATGACACAAATTTTTCCAGGCTGTGATTGCCAATATTTTGATGGATTCGGCGAACTTCGCGAACAAAATGGCACCTTTATGTCGCCAAATTTCCCACATCATTATCCGATGGGTGTTAATTGTATACTGTACACATTTGCCGGGGATCCGAATCAAATTGTCGAGCTGACATTTCATGAACTATCGTTGCAACCTCGCTCAAATACTGGACGGTTAGTTTTTAACAGTCACTCACTAACACCATATACAGAGACGTCGGACTGTTGAAGCAAGTTCTACGTGATAACTATTCAGCAGCAAAAAGACATGCCACAAAAACGTGACGCTCAAATCTATTGTCATGCCATAAATACGCGTTGTATTTCAGAATTTCATTAAAACAATCATATGACGTTGCACCAAATGGTGCCTTTTAGAAGGATCTTCATAACAAACTAGTATCCACTAGAATATTGGCTGTTAACTCAAACACAAACTTTAGCAGTCGGCTGGCTTTGCTCAACTGGAACAATGTTGCTGGAATGTTGCAACGTTGCATCGCATCATCATAAAATTCTATTAAACATGTGGTTGTTTAGTTTTGTATGTTTACGACTACTTCTAACTTATCTGGTTAGTTTGTAGCATCGCAATTTATTGTAACAGCACGAATAGCAAGTGCTGAAAGCTAACATCCTACAAATAAATAGTTCTAAATTTGCTCACTGAAAACATTTTAACTACGTTTTTTTACAAATCTAGTTGTTAATGCGTCATTCGCCAATGTTTTATGGGTTCCTTTGTATAAGAATTAAGAATTGAAAAATTTTCTGTATTGCCTGTTGCGAAAAATGCATGATACTTTTTGTATCAATATAGGTTCTTAAATACAGAAGCGATCATATACATTTAATGGCTTCATAGTTAATTTCAGCTGTGAAGACTTTGTTAAAATTTTCAACAATCTTCACGCAAAAAATCCGACAGTCAACGAATATTCATCGTGGGACCATGAGCTGTGTGGTCGAATCGCACCGCCGAGCGTTAGTTACTACTCCAAAGCAAACGCATTTATCTTTGAATTTCACTCCGATTCATACCTTGACATCGAATATGACCGTGGATTTCTAGGAACATTTAAATTTTTAGACGCAAGTATGTTTATATTTCTGTATTTGTTATGCACAACCACAGTTGGTCGTTTAGCGCACTAAATTCGACAGATTGTGCCATTTTTGTATTAAAATCGACAGCTTTTACATAAAAACAATTGCACTATCAAAATAGCTTTCAAGCCTATTTTTGGGTATTTTTTCGCAGGTACAGTACGAAAGTTTCGCTTTGTCATGTTGCTACAAGTACATCTTCACAATAGCAAATAGTTTTATTTGATTTTTAAGCTTATTTTGGTTAAGCATATCTAGCGTAACATTTATTTGTACGTTCGAATCAAAAATCCTTGTTGCGGAAAACAGGCTTAATTTCATTCGGTTTTTCGCTAACTGAAAATTGGCAGAATCAAATTCAAGTTCCAGAAATTAGACCTTGTGTTCGAACAGAATTTTGGCTAATTCAGTTTGCGGAAATTCTGTTCCCTAATCTATTGCCATTTAAATTTGGATTATACAGTGTTCGGGAACAAATTTAATGCAAAAGTGACGTCACAATCAAATCGACAAATTTTGGTTCTCAAACCTTTAGGTAATTTTACTTCATTTTTCGCGAACACAAAATGGTTAAATTTCAATCCCGAGTGCCGTGTTCGCGAACAGTTTTACGCCGAATTTCAATTGACCAAAAAGCGTTCCGTAACAAATTTTATCCAAAAATACAAAATACGATGGTTGCTGGGGTCATTTTAAGTTTATTCGCGCATTTTGCAGGCTTTTGTCACAGCCCACCGGGGCGATAATGTCCAGCTCGGCTAGGCTGAATCAGCTGATGTTACATATTCTGAGGAGCGCCAAGCCCTGTATATTTGATAGCTGATAGCCACGCTGGGCTACAAATGGTCATAAGGGCGGGTCTCGGCTATATATGATAGCTAACATAAAACTTAAAGACGTTGTAGAACAAGTCACTTCGTAAAGGAGAATTGGGTTTTGGAAAATAGCCCATAAAACTAGTTTAAGCTTTAACGCCACGTGTCCTGCTGTACGGACAGTTTGAGAAAATATCAGTATGCCTTATTATACTTCCAGAGATAGCTGCGAGTTAGGCTTGCTTAATAGTTTATGGTTGCTACGTTTAGTTCAAAAATCAATTTTCTGGCATGTTTCAGGCAGTTTCAAGGCAAACGGAAAGTATCCAGGTGTTCTGTTTGGAAATGCACGGCCAACAATAAATAAAGTTAATGCTAGTACTAAATAAATATGCTCTTATGACGAACGACGTCTATTAAAATAGATACATGGCCCCGTCCGGCTTGTACAAACGTGCTAGCCTAGGCACCTGTGTACTTTACTTTGCAAGGGTCAAGATCGACTATGCCAAAAAGCCAAAAGGATTTGACTGTGTGGCAGAATCCGGCCTAGGCGCACACATGTTAACGTAAATGATGCATTAGACATTTCTCGTACATCCACCGATACAATCCTGCTAGTAACTAATTCTGAGTTACTTCTCGACTAAGCGTGTTAATTACGGTATTTTGATTTCGAGAGTTTAGCGCGCCAGGATTTTAAAAAATCCTGATAACATATTCCAACCTACAGAGTCTTCATCTGTATTCTATGCTTGCATAAAATGACAGCGATCAAGCGCAATAAATTTGAATGATATCGCTAAATGCTGTTAATCGAATCAGAATAAATATTTTAGTTTGATTACATATTTAAATATGTATGAATAAATTTAGTCATATTTGAACAAAATTATAAATATAGGTCTACGTCATACATGCTTGAGATCCAAGGTCATAAG
Source organism: Trileptium ribeirensis (assembly GCA_030248225.1). Taxonomy (NCBI): domain Eukaryota; kingdom Metazoa; phylum Nematoda; class Enoplea; order Enoplida; family Thoracostomopsidae; genus Trileptium; species Trileptium ribeirensis. The sequence goes on along the minus strand of JASANE010016727.1, from coordinate 10,206 downwards.
GTCGTGGTGGGTGCTCGTGTCTTCGGCCTCCCAGCATCGGGTGACCCGGTCGGAGGAGGAAGGCCTGTAGCGTGTTAGTCGCCGCGGGGGACGGGATGCGACGCCTACGGTGTTTATAGTTTAAACTCCTGCGGCGCCGCCAAAAAAGGGGGGAGGAGCGGTCGGTCGACCTATCAGAGGGGTTCCCGGTTCGCGCTGAGTGGGAGGTCAGTCCTTACCCCACTAAGAGGAAGGTTGGCATACATAAATGACACATATATACATAAATACATATATGAAGCAATATGTTGCATTTTACAGCCCAATTTATTATCAACGGCATCAGGTACGCGAACACAGAATGTGATTATCAAATCCAAAACAGCAAATCGTTGCACCGCGGCTCGGGTCGAATATTTTCGCCCAACTTTCCACAGCCATATCCATCGGGCGTCACGTGCCACTACTGGTTTAGCGGCAACGAAAACGAACATGTGCGACTTACGCTCAAAAAATTGGACCTGCCTCATGCCAATGTAACGTAAGTTGCACCTGATACTGTACATTTTTGCTGTTTATTCGACACATCGTTTGGTGCGTTGCATTTTGTAATTTTTTCATGTTAGCTATAAAAAGCATAGTCCAACCAGCTAATGTGTTTTGACAAATAAACAATACATTTGCACCATAAATTATAGTGTTTTTGCTAAAAAAAATGGTGTTTATATGGGCTTGCATCATTATAACTCAATTGAGTGTAATTTGCCAAACATGCAAACGTTAAACGTTCACATGCTTCTCTTTGTTAGCATTTATGATGATGTATATACTGATATTTTATACGAAAATATGACCAGAATACGACAGAAGTATGAAGTTAAAATTTGTTTATAATTAATTATATACTTTATTGTCAGCGATTTAATAATCAATAGAGTTTTGTTACGCTAAACTACAAAAGTATGAAAAAGCTTTTGTCTAAGAACAATACTTCCAGAATCGCATAATTAGAGTTTGTAGATTAAAGCAGTGACTGCATTTGTGGTATACTGTACGTCTGCGGAATTTCATTATATCTCCGATAAAGTTTTACTAAACAGCGTAGTTGCTGTGACTTATGTTTCGACCTAATAATCAACGGATTAATTTATACAGATAAATTAATTTATCTCAATAAATTTTATCGGTTATTAAACCTAATAATCAACGGATTAATTTATACAGATAAATTAATTTATCTCAATAAATTTTATCGGTTATTAAACCTAATAATCAACGGATTAATTTATACAGATAAATTAATTTATCTCAATGAATTTTATCGGTTATCCGCATTGTCAACTTACCTCTTTCTATTTTTTCAGATGTGCGCTGAATGAATTTAATCATATACTCGTCTACGATGGTAATGGACCGGATGCTGTTAACAACAACAATGGCCTTAGTCCCAACTCTCTAGTTGGCTCATCTAAACCTATTGTCATAACGGGCACCAGCGGGGGTGGTCGTGACAGCCATCGGGCCCCGAAATTAGCCCGCTATTGTAGTCCATCAATGATGCCTGACACTGTCATTTCATCAGGACCACATTTATACGTCGAGTTTATTGCTGGTTTTAATGGAGGACCTTTCCCGGTTAGTGTATATTTACGTTTTAATGTGCAACATGTACAAGTAGACAGGCTTGGCATACGTCGCAAATTGTTACGTTAACCTAGTATGTAATACACTGCATTTTTTGTCGTTCGCTCGCTTTGTTATGAGATAGACATGGTATATGTCGCAAATAGTTACGTTAACCTAGTGTGTCATACGCTGTACTTGTTTTTTGTTCGCTCGCTTTGTTAAGAGATAGACTTGGTATATGTCGCAAATAGTTAAGGTTGGCCTAGTGTGTCATACACTGTACTTCTTTTTCGTTCGCTCGCTTAGTTAAGATATACACTTGATATACGTCGCAGATAGTTACGTTAACTTAGTATGTCATATACTGTACTTTTTTGTCGTTCGCTCGCTTAGTTAAGATATATACTTGATATACGTCGCAAATAGTTACGTTAACCTTGTGTGTCATGCACTGTACGTGTTTTCTTGTTCGCTGGATTTGTTAAGATATAGACTTGGTATACGTCGCAAATAGTAAAGTTAACCAAGTGTGTAATACATTGTACTTTTTTGTCGTTCGCTGGCTTTGTTAAGATATATACTTGATATATATCGTAAATAGTTATGTTAAACTATTGTGTCATACATTGTACTTGATTTGTTGTTCGCTGGCTTTGTTAAGAGATAGACTTGGTATACGTCGGAAATAGTTACGTTAACCTAGTGTGTCATGCACTGTACGTGTTTTGTTGTTCGCTGGATTTGTTAAGAGATACACTTGATATACGTCGCAAATAGTTACGTTAACTTAGTGTGTCATCCACTGTACTTCTTTGTCGTTCGCTCGCTTAGTAAAGATATATACTTGATATACGTCGCAAATAGTTACGTTAGCCTAGTGTGTCATGCACTGTACGTGTTTTGTTGCTCGCTGGATTTGTTAAGATATAGACTTGGTATACGTCGCAAATAGTTACGTTAACCAAGTGTGTAATACATTATACTTTTTTGTCGTTCGCTGGCTTTGTTAAGATATATACTTGATATATATCGCAAATAGTTATGTTAAACTATTGTGTCATATACTGTACTTGATTTGTTGTTCGCTGGCTTTGTTAAGAGATAGACTTGGTATACGTCGGAAATAGTTACGTTAATCTTCTGTGTCATGCACTGTACTTCTTTGTTGTTCGCTCGCTTTGTTAAGATATATACTTGATATACGTCGCAAATAGTTACGTTAATCTATTGTGTCATACAATGTAGTCGTTTTGTTGTTTGCTGGCTTTGTTAAGAGATAGACTTGGTGTACGTCCCAAATAGTTACGTTAATCTAGTGTGTCATGCACTGTACGTGTTTTGTTGTTCGCTGGCTCTGTTACGAGAAAGTCTAGGTATACATCGCAAATAGTTACGTTCACATAGTTTGTCATACATTCGCAGAACGTAGTGTAACAGAGTGGAGATTGTGTGTTGCAGGGGTGAAAGCTTTTAAATTCCGTCTGTGTGGGTGATCGGCCATAACTCGGGAACGACTTAACCGATTTTCATGCGTCTAGGCTCATTCGAATTGGCGTAGTTGATTTACCCCTGAGCGTTTTTTGGTTTGGGGTTTTGGTTCTGGGGTAAGGTGTCAAAATGATGGTTTTTATCACATTTTAGTACCCTTGACGATAGCAAGGTTATTGTTATCTTAATTTTCAAATTTTTTGTCTGGTTGGTTTTATTTCATAGTAAATGATAAATGCCGATGTCTTTTTTTGTTTTTTGCTTAAGACTCCGGTTCTGGAGTTATGGAGTTTGAGGTATCGCATCGTCGTGGTTCCTCGACCCAAATTTGAAGATTGTTCTGACCTCCTGGACGGCAGAAAAGTTTCACTTGGAGGATTGCGGGCTTGACAAACTCATTGCTGTGTTGGATTTATCCTGCGACCCATGGTTCCATGGGTACGTAGGTATGGCGCCCTCAGGGTCTAGGGTCAAAGATAAAAATGAGGGTTTTTTACCCCGTTTTAGTACCCCTCACGGAAGCAAGGTTATTTTTATCTAAACTTTCGAATTTTTTTCTCTGGTTGGTTTTATTTCATAGTAAAATGACAAATGCCAATGCCTCTTTTTTGTGTTTCGATTAAGGCTCCGGTTCTGGTGTTATGGGGTTTGAGGCATGGCATCATCGTGGTTCATTGATCCAAAATTCGAAAATTTTGGCTGTCGTTCTGAGCAGCTGAAAAGATTCACTGGTGGGTTTTCGGGCATAGGAAACTCAATTCTGGTGTTGGTTTTGCTCTAGGGCCCATGGTTTCACGGGTATGGTGGCATAGCGCCCCCAATGTCTGTGGTCACATGACTAAATGAGGGTTTTTTACCTCATTTTGGTACCCTTCACAGAAGCAAGAATATTTTTATCTTAACTTTCGAATTATTTCTCTGGTTGGTTTATTTCATAGTAAAATGATGGACTTAGTATACGTCGGAATGGTGACGTTAACCTAGTGTGTCATACATTGTACTTGTTTTGTTGTTCGCTGGCTTTGTTAAGAGATAAACTTGGTATACGTAGCAAATAGTTAGGCTAACCTATAAATGTGTCATACATCGTACTTGTTTTGTTGTTCGCTCACTGTGTTAGGATCCCTAACGAGCAAGAATCAAGAGATAAACAGCTTTGAAATCGTTATGAGGCACGAGTTCTCTTATCATAGCTATATGCATATACAAGGTATTCTTGATGCACTGCATGCAATGCAAAACCAAACAATTGAAGAAAAACTATTTCTGGAAGTCGTTTTTGTCAATCCTAAAACGCTTTATTTCACAGAGACGGTAAAATACATCAAGTTAGACTGTAGATTACAAAATCATAGTATTCAACATTATTAATAAAATTTAAACCACTAGTTTGAAGCCACAGATACGCATAACATGCCGAAATTTTAAAAATCAATATTTCTGGCAAAGGTATTCACGAACAATAAGCCAACAATAGGCCCGTGGACTAGTTCTACAAATTGTGAGGTTCTGCAAAGTTGAAGATTTCATTGACCATTTTTCGATGTGTTTGTCTTGTCGCGATGTGTGGCATGCGAAACAAAAGAACCTTTATGGCTGGATTTGGCGTGAAACCAGTATTGGGTAATTTAGAGCTGGAAAGTGGGGTCGGAACTCAACAAGAGGGATACATGGTCATCAGTCTTAATGGGTTTTGAACAAAAATATTTCGTCGATATCCATCCACCCTAAGTTTAATTATGATAGGCATCGACAGTCAAACAGAAATATTTTCTTCCTGTTACGCACAGTGGAACACGAAACGGGTATACGTACAATTTACACGATGAACTACGTTCCCAGGACAATCCGTGTTGTAAAATTGTGTATTTGAATTAAATGGTCAAGTTAAATTCCGCGCTGTTATGCACTGTGATTTAAAAATATTTTAATTTAATATGCTGGTTCTCATAGCTTTTGAAGTGTTTAGTTACAAGACACATTTTGTCGGATTCTTTACATGTGGGTCTTAGTTTCAAAGAACGCTCGAATAAGCGATGAAAATTGTTTTTTTACGCTTTTACTATTTTATTCTAAAAGCTAAACTGTAATTTCGCGAAGTTATGTTATTTTTGTCCAGTGTACATTTGTTATATACATGTGTAATGCTTTAGTAGTAAACGATAAATATGATAAGCGCTTGTCCAAGAAATAATTATATATTATTATTATATCATGTATTATCATGTATATATAACTATATATATATATATATATATATATATATATATATATATATATATATATATCATGTATATATAACTATATATATATCATGGATATATAACCATATATATTTTATAATTATATATATTATAATTATCATGCATATATATTTATTCATTTATATACAGTGATCAAACGTATTTTTATTACCAGGCTCAAGGGTTTCAAGCCGATTTTCAGTTCATAACACCAGTTACTTCAGAAGCATCGTCTTATGGTAAGTTGATGTTTGTTCACATGTATATGGCCTTAATCTTAGCTTACTTGATCCCAATACAAAGTTATGTTTGATTATGGAAGATTTGTTCTGATATTTTGAGTAGATGATCAAAAAGTAGTTGACATTTATTACATTTTAATGAAAATGTACATAGCTGCGTGCAAGACATGGTATACACTTTGAAGTATGTCAAGAATATAGCTCTAACTCTAAGAGTGTAGCCCAAGCTAAGGTATAATGGGCAGGGCCAATGTAACCTTTCGCGGCGGAAGTGAAATGCATGCCATGCCGTTCTCGATATACTAAGCCTAAGCCTTAGTCTATATAAAATAGCTAAAAGTATTATTAATAGGACATATACATGGAAACATATTTATATGAAAATCTTTACTAAATATTTTACTTTATTTTAACATATAATCAGCCATCGTACCGAAACAATTGTGGTAATTAGCTTTTTATAAAACGACGTATACTTACCAAATTTTGACAGATGGATCCAACATTATCAGTAATAATTTTTCTTAGCAATATGTAGAACGTATCTGCTACAATCAAGTGTCGATGATTGTCGACTCTGCTGAAGAGTGTGGCAATCTTCATCTTTTCTGTATCATCGTCGCTGTACGTCCCGGTGGTTTTCGACGTTACCATCCTCAGCCCCAACTTTATGAATCACTTGGTGAATCGTAAACATGCTAGTCCACCCATGTGCTTGGATCATCAACTTAGACCTCATCTATGTTCTTGGATCACTAAATTTATAACAAAACCCATGTTTATAGACCACTAAATATAGATCTCTAGCTTCATAGAGTACTAACGGTAGTAACACAGATGTGTGGACTGAACGAACGTACATTTTCTAACAAATTCAAAATTTGAGACTAATCTGCTCAGCCATTGCAAAGCTATGTGTAATACAGGTTAAATTTGAGATCATTTCTGGCACAAAAAAGAGGATTCTATCCCTATAATTTGCTAAAGCAAAAAATATTGCTTTGATATTATTATGAGTAAGCCGTCTAAGCATAGATTGTGAAAATAGTATAGTGAAAATTTGTACTAAATAGGTCGATCATTAACATGGTATGCTTGAAAATAACTAAATTTGGGTTTATTTTGTACTAAAAAGAGGCGGTGACCTCATTATTCCCAAAAAGTCATATATATTTGAGTAGCAATGTTAGCAGGATGAATAAGCCTAGCTAGAGTATGACATTTGAGGCAGACCGGGTGAGCCTTTGACTGGACATGAGTGACAATAACCCTATTTGTGGTAATTTTGTCTGGAGGAGGGTTGAGCGAAATTTACTGAAGAAATAGTCTGTCGCATAACTATTATCAAGAGTGCATTAGGGAAGACTGTGACACTTCCCTGCACTCACATCTAAACCCGTGTTTGACGACACGGGCGTTTTCGGCCTGACCCCCCCAGGCCAGTTTTTGGGAATGGTCGACATGCACAGACCCCCAGTTTCTGGGGGGGGGGTAGCTCGGCACCCTCCAGTTTTTGCGTGTATCATGTAAAGCGATATTTTTATAATTTGAACCGTTTCAGTCATTTCATAATTTTTAACGTCTTTGCGTATATATTTTCAGCTTTGTTTTAACATAATTTTTTCCTAATTTTTGAATAATTTAGGTCTTTGTTTGTGTCATAGTTTTTTTATTTTGGTTACAGCCGTACTAGAACATGTGTTTATACCGTTACCGCAAAATGGAAGAGGCCGCCGTAAAATTACAGGGCGCCTACCGGCAATCATCGTACCTTTTCTGACATGTGTCTCGATAAGTATTGGAAACATTTATTTCAAACATTTTAACATTTAACATATAGCAAATGCTTATGCAGCAAAAATAGTAATTAGGAGGCGTACGTGCAGCATTTGAATCAGGATACCGATAATACCATATATATATTATCTGACAATCTGTTTGCCGGCCTTTCATACTACCTCAAAATATCTACCTTTTCGATAGTACTGTTGATACATAGTGTAGTTTTCTAAAAGCAGAGACATCAAAAGCTTGGCAGGAAATTACTAAAACCGCGCATGCTATGTTGCCCTAAGTTGGTCACAGATTAATATAAAATATTGTGAACAGCTGATAAGTGTCCTGATAAGTATGAAATAACTGAAACGGTTCAAATTATAGAAATATCGCTTCACATAATGCAAGGAAGTGTCATACTCTTCCCTAATGCACTCTTGCTATTATAAAAAAGGTATGTAAGAACAATTATATTGTGAAAATATGAGAGAAAATCAGTGAAAATACTGCCAAGCCACACCCCACGATGCTTAATATTGACTTCATAATTCCCCGGCGAAAACTGATAATACGAGAAAACTGATAACTGATAATATTGCTACTGTGAGAAGTCCATTTAACCAAACGTATGTTGTGTATGCTTGATCTAAATCAGCTTAGCCACTTGTGAGTTATGTGAAACAAAGACGAAATTTGCACCAATTTTGGTCTGAACAGAAGGTTGTTCAACGCCTGCTCGGTAACCAGGGGAAACAAGCAAATCCTTATAGCAGTATACGTAGAGCCTGAATCTCACCAATATCGCTCGACGCGTTAGCGAGTTATAAACGTTGTAGTCAAATTTCGCAAATTTACATGATTTATTACGTAAAATAGAAAAATTTGTTTTTTTGAACAAGAAGGGGCAGTAAATATAAGTAAAATGGGTTAAACGAAAAAACAAAACATCAGAACGAAGGATATATTTTGAGCCATGACCGACTCTAATCGGATAACACATTAACGAGTTGTGAATAAAGATTATTAAAGACTTTTCCATCAGCCTGCTGCAACATTCAAAACTCCATGTAAATTGACTCCCTTCGTTTGCTAAGTACAAACATCCCCTTTCTCAGTAAAGTTTTGAATTTGTGTTCTATGAACATGGTTGGGGTGTCAATTTAGTGGTCCCCCAACTTGAAGGGTGTATATATAGTTTGGTGCTCCCAGAACCGGGGGGTCTGCATTTGTGTTCCAACAGCATAGATAGGGTAGCCACGGTTATTATGCACCAAGTAAGATTGCGGGGTGAGGGCGAAATCGACGGCAACGTACCGCCGGCGATTATACAGAAAAGCAGAAGAGTGTTCGGCAGAGTCTACTATGTTCGACTCTTGCTGCAACGAAACTAAATTTTCAAGAAATTATAAACTTTCTTTTCTAAAACCTGATACAATGGATATCAATTATCCTATTAATTGTTCACAAAACGCTGGCAGACATTGCTGGATCGATAAAACGTCATTTTCGATTCGTCGAACTGTACTGATCTGTTGTTGGAGATGACCGCAGATGTTTTACTCACGGGAAATATATAAAGCGAGAAACGTTGTTAGCTTTAATAATATATTTTTTGCTAATAATCTCATTATTAGCTGTTATTTTGGGCATCACTAATGCCGTTGTTTTTTCAGAGTGCGTTTTATTCATTTGAGTACTTGATAGAAGATTCAATGTTATAATTGTATTTTATATATAAACAGTTTCACTTCAAGTGTATTTGTTCTTAGCTGTTAAAACGTGTTCTGTGAACAATAAAATATCTCAGATCAGGCCAAATCACCCAGGAGATGCCTATCTCGCCTGAGCACACGGACCTTGGACAGTTGTGGTATAAGAAGTCATGCGTGTATGTATAGTGAGGTCCGCTAATAAGAACGGCAAAGTAGGTTTTTTGCTCACTGCTTGGCAACGCCTGGGCTGTATAAGCTGATGTTCTTATATGTGCGCACCTTAAGTCTTGCTCATATAGTGCATCCCTTATTTAGAATAAAAGGCGTTCCGTTTTGTTGCCTCAGAGCGAAGTCTGATCCCAATTTTTGCGTTCTTATTAGCGGACCAGGAACCTAATAAGAACGGCAATGATATAGAGCCTGTGTTCATTGTTATGAGGGCACTATCAAACAAGAACAGTTCTTGTGTTTTTAAAAAAGCAATTTCACTTATCTACGCCAACCTATGAAGTCTTACCAACAACAATACACCAAAACGTCCATCCTTAATTCTGTCCGCATTTTTTGCACATGTAATCATCATTGCCTTCTAAACCTAACGGCCTACAGTCGGCACAAATCCAGCGAATGCAGGAGACACATCGATACCATTCGACGCTAGTTTCGTAGAAATCAACGCCGCAAACATCGCATTCATTTTCGTCAATAAAATCACTGGCACAGTCGTCGGTTGTGTCAGAGTCACTGGGGCCCTCGTCGGCTGAAGATGAACTTGACTCCTCCAATGCGCAACGGCGTTTCTTCAGCGCTTTTCCTTTTCCGTCAGACTCCTTACCAAATAGCTGCTTCCCCTTTTTGGTTGTCGGTGCATTAGCCTTAGGTTTAGCTTTAGGTTTTGATTTCGCCAAGGCCGCTGCTGCTTCCTTATCGCGTAGGGCTGATATTGCTTCGTCGGACGTGATGCTGTACCCGGATCCGCCGAACCATAGTGCGTTTACCAGATTTTGTTACTGCAGGCCGCTTAAACACTTTTTTGACAGCATTAATCAGCACCTTGGTCGGAGTTGGCGTTATCGTTAAAGTGGCCGTGCTGGTTCTGGGTTCCCTAGCTGCACTCGTACTTGGTTCATCTGCTGCATT
>JASANE010016726.1:0-45171 GCA_030248225.1 Trileptium ribeirensis | reverse complement strand
TATTTTCAAAATTGACCAAATTCCAGCTGGGGGGATAATGGAAAAGAACTACTTGGAGAACGGGAAACGCAAAACTAGGGAAATCAGAAAGTGTTTGGAAATTGCATAAAGTTGTTAAAGAGGAGAATGTGGGGAACTGGAAACTTGGGCAAGGGGAAACTGTAAAATAATTTGGTTTATGGGAAAGTTAGGAAATGTTGTAAAACTGGAAAAGATTTGGAGACGGGAAAATTAGGAAACTATAGTTGAAAAACGGGAAAATTGGGGAACTAAAATGTTACAAACTTGGGGAAACTAACCGTGGGAAATTTGGGAAACGGAAACAAAAATGTTGAAAACTTTGGAAAGGGGAAACTGGAAAGGTTGGGAAACGGGAAATGTGAGGAAACTGTAATAGCTTGGGCAACCGGAAAACTGTAAAATTACATGTTACCCTTTCCAAGTTTCCAAATATATCTTTCCAGCTGGAAATGGGAAGCCCCTAAAGGTGAATTGTGCTGAAATTTATATCATTTCTATCGATCATCTAGTTGGTTCCCGCAGCAAGAAATTTATGTTCGGCACCATGGTCATTCAAAACAGTGTGAGCTCGCGAAACGCCAACCATAATAGCCAATGGTGCTACTACCATAAATCCACAAGGGACACATTGTGTACACAAGCTAATAAACCAAATATACTAACCAGACAATGCGTAACAGTGTAGTACGAATTACCAATTTTTATATAGTTGCATTTTCAGAAGCTTGGAGCTATGTTTATCTCAGTTGATTCTGCGCTCTAATAATTATGCAACATAAAACCATTTATTAAGCACAATAATCGTACTAAGTTCTCACAACAGCATTATTCAATAAATACGGATGTGACATTAACCGGAATATGTCTAAGTAGCCTCAGGATTACCTACTCCCATCATGACTGGTATATATATCACAACAATGAGTGTTCAAAGTTACAGCAACATATCATAGCACACCGAATAGAGTACAATCACGACGTTCCCACCTCTACTTATATATATATATGTAACTGCCAATGTAATAAAGCAGACGATTTAGCGACAGGACGGGCTCCGATCTGCAAATCGCATAGGTACCCGCATCTTCACAATCCTTCACGCTTTTATAGGTACTACTATTGTGGAAATAAATAGGTGGTTGCGTTTAGGAAGCGATGTGCGGAAAAGTTGATGGTTCTCTTTAGCAACAGCTATCAAAATTACTATTCGTTTTAGTGACCATTCTTGGTTTTACTTATAGGGTCAGGGGCATTGTCATCTAAATCTTTTGTCAAATGCAACATTCACAGACAAATGTGTGCACTCACCGCGCATTGTAACATATATTGTCGCAGTGACAACTGTATGAATTTTGTAACATTTCACTAATATTGTTACATTACCGATTTTTGCTTTGCAAAATAATGTAGATTTGCAGTAATTGCTCCTGTCAATTAGTACAGAATCCGTGCATATTACCAATAACTATGTCACGAACTATTAATATGTACACATATGAAAAACATGTTGTAATACAATGGTTTAGACAATACATGCTACAATGTGGAGTGAGTGCACAGCTTTATCTGTGAACGCTGCATATATAAATTGGGTTGTCACTGTTCAAAAGAATGAATGGTTGTTTAACTTTGTTGCAATATATAAAAACCTACTTAGTAGCGAACTTTTGGGAAAAGTAAATGATATGTTTAATCAGCGCTGTGGCTAAATCCGGCCAAATTGGCATTGTCTTCAAGCTGGTAAGCTTTCCTTCAGTGGCTGATTGGGCGGTAACTAAAAATTCATTATGCTCATAAAAGATTTTGTTCCCTGAAATGACATTCCGCATTCGTAACATACAAAAAAAAGTTTCGTATTTTTATTTGTCAATACTTAGCGGATATGTCGAACGTATATAAAAATGACTGAACATCCTACAAACGTCCTGGCTTAAATTTGACGCAAAAACGATATAAAAAAACTTGCGTCTTGGGAGATGTACAGCACCTCGAGCATTTTTCAAAATAGCAATAAAATTCTACAGAAATACCGCATTTTTGCTTGTGAGTAAATCAAACGTTACGCACATCTGATTCGACGTAAATGCAGTTTTCAGAAACCAGTTTTCCAGTAAACTCAGTTATGTAGCGCAAGTAGTTGCGAGTAATATACAATACTGTTACTCGCGTTTAGTACAAAAGTTATGCCGACCCCCTAATTATTTACCTGGAACTACGGCTTTCCCGGGACTAATGAATTCTGTATATGTATACAATATAACCGGTTTGTTTAACGGAGCACATTTCGCAACCTAATTAATATATTTCAAATAGCATATGTAATTTGAGTGAAAATGCATTTGGTTTAATTTATGCAACGAACCTTTTTCGCACTTACCCCACGCTTTTTATTGTCGAGGATATTGTGTGAAAGAACGTTGATCTCGTCGGTTTGGTACAGCTCGGGTGTCATGAGGGAATTATAAAACATGCAGAGCAAGCCAATGGCTCATGATCGCAACAGCGCTTCATACACAGCTATATAAAACACCATTCGCTAAAGGCAATGAGTCAAACATATATATCTCCATCGGTTATATATCACCATTGGTTTAAGTTTTAGGTTATATCGCCATAACTAATTTATGCATTTTACTGCTTCTGGATATGTCTAAGCTGAAGTTGATGATGCCGATGCTCCAACCTAAGTTTCAACTCGTTTCTGAACTATACCTTTGGCGGTTAATGTAATGACAACTCAATGCATAGCTAAGCATTAAAATTCTGACGCAGGTTTTACTTTTTGTTTGTATTTTTCAATTATTATAAAGTCCAATATTCCTGCAAGGTAGAACGACACTGGGTGCTTAATATTTTGTAGTATAATTCTATATTTTTGTTAATTAGACGTTTTCAACATATATAACCGTGTCGGGCATATATACATTATACACAAATATAGGTCTAATTTTTATTACAGCGGTGTGCGCGTGCAGAAATTGAGCCCGAGGGTACCCGCGCAGATCAAAGGGCTGTCCACCGCCACTAGGCCCGTACCCGCGGGCTCAATGTGTTTTCGGGTCCACAAGTTATCGAATCCTTAGTGGCTCAACATATTTATCGTTTTGCGATTTAAAGCCATTCTAATCTTAATTTTTTGATAGCCGATTATTCGCCAGTGATCTGTCGCTACCCAGGCTGCAGGACGAGGACGTAATCCGCTTTCACGGCCCACCTCCTTACCAACCAACGAAATGGAACCTCGCTGGCATTCAGGGAGGCTGCCCGCCCCGTGGGATTTGGAATTTGGAAAGCACAGGAATTTGTAGCGTCCTAAAGATACCGTAATTTGCACAGTAAAGGGAACCGTCTAGTTTCTTCTGCAATGTCCACAAGCGGCGCAAAGTAAGCAGAACCACTTACATGAATCTACAGCGCCCAATAAAGGAAATTGTCTAAAAGCTGCTACAGCGCACATTCTTGCAAGTGGAGCATTGCTGGGTACTCGGGGTTGTGCTAAATATTTTGCGATTACTTTCCGAAGCCTGCGGGCAAACGCGGGTTACCCGCTACCCACGGGCTCAACATGAGCCTGTACACGGCCCGGCCCAGTGTTATAACAAAATTATTACTATATATAACAAGAACGTAGACAAAGCTCTAGACTTTCGAAAGTTTTCTGAACCCGAACATGTATTTTTCGATATCTTCGTTAAACTCCTGCATGTTACGAGGGTAAACTTTCGTAGTATGGACACTTTCCTTGTATGAACACAGCTAAGGCAGACTAAAATTTTTAATGTGAAAACTACAACTTTTTCAAAATAAATTAACTTCAATGTGCAGCAGATGAGTCACTCTGCGTAATCGGCTAAAAATATTTTATCGTTTTGTCTATATTAGATTGTTACCGTGTTTTTGATTGCAACAAGAAGAATCGATTCATTTCCAAATACTTCTTTCTGAAAAAACTTTAGCAAACAGCAGATTTTTTGATGTGAAGGTAAGTATATTTTCTGTTAATTTTTATATAGAATTGTAGCTTATTCCATGTACAGTTTAGTGCGACTTAAATAAATTGTAAAAACTTAAATGCTGAAACAGGCAATGTAAAACGTATGTCTGTCCATTTGATATACACTCGCCATGTATGAAGTTACGTGTCTTGTATGAACACTTCTCCATAGTATGGACACATTTGATTTATTACGCGCTCGAGCATATGCATGTTGATATTATGGGTTTTTGACACTACACAGGGTCCCCCTTGAGAAATTGTATTATGCCCTTCCTTAATTAGTCAAAGTAATCTATGCAAGAGCAAAGTTAGCGCAAGTCGGATGAGATATAAAATGGCTATCTTCCTAATTCATACCAACATGTTCTTGGGTCGTCATGTCAAGTTGCATCCTTAATTTTTTGTTCCTAAATGTTATTTTCCCAAATTTTTCAGAATGGTAAAGGTAAAGAATGCAAGCAAAACCTTTTATCGAACAAATCGGATGCCATCAGCAATAAAGGATTTGAGCTCAGGTTGCAGCAAGAATGTGCGTCCAAAGCCTAAAAACAGACGACTACAGTGGACTGAAGAGGACATGCAGGCCGCATTGACGGATTTGAATCTATGTTTGGGCGACATTCCTGTTGAAGACCGGCATTCTGCGCTGTAAGTGGGTAGCTAGAACGAATTCCCGACTTTATTATTTCTCAAATTGACACTTCTCTAAACGGCAATAGCTCCAACTTGTGTTTTAACTTTTTGACCGATTCTACAAAGACGAGCCTGGAGGACTGATCCGGTCATGCAGGAGGGTACAATCCCACGGTGAGGCTGGCGGCGGTGGTGAGCAGCTTTTTTGGGTTGCAGGCATCAAATTTTCGCCTATAAGTTCATTTCTCTGAGCAGACGGGTGAATGTTGGGCGCCCCACCCCAGTCGATAACCCGTTCTGACTTTTTAGCGTAGAGGGAGAGAGGTCCGAAACCCCAGTCGGCATGTATGAGTCTACGGTAGTTTATAATGTGTTGTGTATTATGTTGATTTATCGTCAGATTTGGAACTGGGTCGATCGGGGAACTGCAGTCACAAGTTACAAACATCGACGGTCGCGGCGTTTCTGAACACTGATCCAGTTACTTCTCTTTGGGCCGCATTGTACATCGGTTTATATTTTTATGTGATTATACTGTTGACGAGCTTCTTGCACACGTGAAAGGTATACTTGATGTTATGCAAAAATGACGAGGAAAAACATTTAATTAATTCTTATGGCCATACATACCGACAGACGATCGTATCAGGGTAGGTAGACCGGCCGCAGGTTGCAGCCATCCTAGTGAGCTACCCAATAGCCGGCAATATTTTTAGGGGGGTCGGTGTTGAGGACGTTCATCCTGGCTTTTTGTCCACAGCGGGGGAGGTGGATCCGAAACCAATGGTACCACCCCATCTTACCGCTGATATTTGTATTTTGATATAAAATATTTTACACGAGCTATGTAATTTTAGCAATGGTTTTCGCAAGCTGCGGACAATTGCAGTGGCGAGAAATGTGCCACGTATTTCTTTGCGCCGTCGTTGGTTGAAGGGTGTGGAAACTGGAAAAAAATTAGCTGGAAAATGTCCAACGCTTACTGCGGATCAGGAGCAACAGCTGGTGAACATTATTGTGGATCAGCAGGAATCGGGGTTTCCACTTTCTGTTGATGACTGTAGAAGAATGATGTTCGAATATTGCCAAGCAAATTCTATACCTAACAATTTCAATAAAAAGGAGCGACAGGCTGGCTGGAAAACGTGGTCATCCTTCAGAAAGGCACGATGAGATAACATTAAGAGTACCAGAAAATCTGTCGAGAGCACGCACAGTTGGTATCGAGCGAGGCAGAATTACTCAATATTTCCAGAAAAGTGATGCAAAAATGGATCGTTACGAGGTAAGACAGCGACCCGCGCTTATCTTTAATGTGGACGAAACGGGAATCCAAATAGTTCCAACAGGAGGCAAAGTCCTTGCTAAGAAAGGGGCTAAGGTGGTGCAGAGTGTGACGTCACAAGATCGAGGCTGCAATACAACTCTAATAATGGCCGTGAACGCCGCTGGTTGTTTCGTGCCTCCATTCGTAATTTTTAAAGGAAGCCGCATATCAGATGTTAACATAAACGATTACCCAACCGGAACACAGATCGAAGTTTCTTCTTCGGGATGGGTTGACAAAGAGTTGTTTTGCAAGTGGTTTTGTCACTTTTTAAAATATTTGCCTCCGAGAGATCCGGGGCAGTACATATGCTTGTTCCTAGATGGCCACGCTAGTCACTATGGGACACAACTATCAACTCTGGCCAGCGAAAACAAAGTGGCACTTTTCTGTTTTCCGTCACACACATCAAACGTCCTTCAAGCTCTAGACGTAGCTGTTTTCTCAACCTTCAAGAAATCTTGGAACGAACAATGTCGAAGATTCATGGTTGAAAATCCGGGAGTAATAATTAATCGCAGAAATTTTGGAACTATATTTTCTCGGGCGTATAATAAAGCTGCCACATCCGACAAGGCTATCGCTGGTTTCAGAAAGACGGGACTTTATCCTTTTGACAAAGATGCAATTCCCGACTCCGCATATCGCATCTCCGACGCTATTCTTGGTCGAAATAAATTACAAATAAGTGCTTCAAGCGAAAGCCTGGAGAGATGCTCCACAGATATACCTCAATTGCTTCAGTGTGAAGATCGTTATTGTCCTGAAGATTTAACGGAAGGCGCCTTAAACATTGGGTTAGAAAATGAGTGCGAATCTGAAGTATCATTCGTTATTGATCCACTAACATTTCCGCTTCAGTATGCAGACGGATTGGGACAAAACGCTCCAGAAACGTTTGTTGTTCCTTGTGACAAGTGTATGACACATAATGACCAAAACATCCAACATGAAAACCCTTGCTCGAATCAGGACCCAGCCGACAACAACGAAGAAGTTTCTAGCGCCAAAGGCAATACATATACTGAAACTATCTGCGGTTCCGGCTCCACTAACAAATGTTGTACCGCGTGCAAAGCCAACCGCAACGGACGAAATTTCATTCAGATCGTTATTGCCAAGCCCAAACGCTAACATGGCTGATGCACAAAAAGCTGTGGAAACAATGCGTCCAGTTAAAGTCCATATCAATTCGACCACTCCCGAGAAAGTAGAAAGAAAGGAAAAGCTCTCGCTAATCCTAAGAACACAAACAGAAAGGAAAGAAGAAGAGCTTTTTGTGCATAATTTGTAACGCTGACTATTACTCAGAGCAGCAAGACATGGACTGGATATGGTGCTTGCTGCTAGAACGCCGACAGTCAATAAAAATGTTTTGCGTTGATCTCAACTAGCTGTATACGTTCTGGTATGTTATAGCCCGTAAGAAACTTGTAAAAGTGTTAACTCATCAGAGAACTGTTACCGATCCGGTATGCTTGAAAGAATACGGCGAAAGACTATCACATCGTCGTATAAAAGGTAAACTATAACCGTGACTGATCGCTTACAATTTTACAAATATTTAATATTAACTCATGTATCAAATAGTTTTTGGCTACATACTACACTGATTTTTATCATTGCCGCTAAATTGTACAATTTTAACCTTTTATTTTGTGTGTATTCATGTATCGCTGCTTGGATATTATTTAGTTTTTTGTTGGTCACAAGCCGTATTGAAATGGATTTGAACCGACGTTCAGGCTGACGTCAACAGGTAGCAAGCTTTAGCGTTGTTCGCCGACACCACAATAAACCGACACATAAAACGACGTGTGAATTGTTTCCGTCACTCACCGCCATATCGTCGGTAAAAGATTAGAAGCCGTAATAAAATCACAGAGATGCTTAATAATTGTCAGCCGAATATATATATTGTGTATTGAATATATAACTTACACGTCTAACACGTTAATTCCATGGCAGTAATGAATTTTACACGTTACCTAGGGGCTATAACAACTACCTGGTTAATATTAAACAATGTTAAATTTTTATCTACTTCCCGAAAGTAAGTAGTGTGTGGTAGGTAAAAGCAATGTTTTTTTTCTTTACGTCTGGAGTACATTTATTCCACGTATATATATAGCCTTAAATGTTAAAGAACTATGTTAAATCTGAACGTAAACCGTACACGCTATTGCAACATCGTTGAATGATACTAAGTGATTCACACTAATCGGGGTAGACACACCAATTTTGTTTCATTCACACGGAGATAAGCCCGGTAAGCAATGTAGTAAATATTGCATATATATAGCACAGTAAAATTTGATTTTGCCAAAAATGCCATTTGAAAACCGATCTTACAATACACGTCGAGAATGTTTTGACGCAGTATTAGCAGTATGAGGAACAATTGCCTACACATGATTGAATAAAAATTAACTAGTCATATCATATTATTGTAGGACTCATAAACTAAACGAAGATGCGTTTCAAAATGCCACTTTTTGAAAGTGGTGTTACCGCTCTTACCACTAGGTGCTTACGACTAAACAGTTCTGAGAAAGTGTTTGAATATGTCCCCACAGAAACGTTTCAGGTAAACCATAGCGACAAACATCATAACTTATGTATAAATATATCATAGCATGGTCTTGTCCAGGCACTATTTCGTAGCAAAATGTATAAACAATGTATTAAAAGTTAGAAATAACAGAAAACAATACGCACGTAACAATATTTTGAGCGCTTAGTCATCATTAGACATTTCCCTATTATAGTGCGAAACAGCTTACGCATGCAGCCGTCAGGTCCAGGTTTAGGTTGATTAAGACATACTATGTACGACACCAAGTGTAAGTTAACGCTTGTATGACAACGACATAAACCGCACTTCATATTATGCACCTCAATATTACTTTGAGTTCCTAATTAGTAATGCAACAAGATACAATGCGATAAATCATTAATCGATAATCCGACTATTTGCATACGCCAGCTAGGAAGTCAAAAATAAAAACTATCTTTAATTACCCGATTAATCGCTTAATCAATGATTTACACTGCCTAAACTAAAAAGTAAAACCATCAATCATTAGCTCATGAACCGCTTATGCGACGATTCACAAAACCCAAGAAAGCAAAAAACCGAATATCCTTATTAAGCCCATTAATCGCTAATCCCACGATTCATGCAGAACTAGAAAGTCAAACAAGTCGACAAACCTTATCTAGCTCACCAATCGCCATTCTTTGACGTAATTAAGAAGTCAAAAGGAAAATAAGACAACCCGTATCTGGCTCATTTATAGTTAATCATACTCACGCAGCCCAACTAGGAAGCCGATAAAAATGCCGATTACACGTATTTAACTCATTAATCGCTAATCTGACAACTCACATAGACCAATTAAAAACAAAGAACAGCTGGCTTATTTCTTTAATAGCCGCAGACTCGCACAACCCAACCAGGTAGCGAAAAAGAAAACTCTAAAATATCTATTTCGCTCATAACGCTAATCTGACGATTCATGTAGATCAAATAGTGAGTCAAAAAGAATATTCGACTATTGTTGTATACCTCATTAATCGCTACTCTGATGACTCACATAGACCAAACAAGGAGTCACAAAGAAAAGCCGACCAATATTATATTTTCCGTTTACACCCCGTCAAAACGTACAAAAATGGATACTGGACATAGCACAGTATACGCAAGAAAAATGGATACTTGTTCCATGTTCCGACCGTCCTTTATGGACAAAAAGACACCGATCGGCGGCGCTGCTTGTAATGGGTGGACTTGGCAAAAAAGGAAAGGACTTTGATTAAGCATCAAAATAGTCAAGCATTTAGACCCATGAGCTTAGGTATTTCGCATGGGACTCTATGGCTCAATAAACCGGTTATCTCATGTTTCGCGTCGATCCCGAGTTCCACACCGTCCATGATTAATAAAAGTGCGCCTACTTTCGTAATCGGTTGCGAAATCCGCCAGTTAACAAGCGCCTAAGTTGTGCGAAGTTAGATGGATGCAGTCAATTTACTTAAGGCAATTTATGACAATAGACCATCGCTTGAGACTGGGGCCGCTGCACAACAAAGCGAAACAATTGAACTTTGATCTCCGTCGTGTCGCCAATAATACGTCACACTACGCTGCTGTGAATGAAAACGTTGTGGTAGTTAGGGGTTGCCGACTCATAAACGAAAGACTGACTAGTGGTAAACTATACAACATTGAGTACGAGTTTTGTAAGATATAGGTTACTTTTTACTGGGGGCGAAATGCAACACGACGACGGCTTGATAGATTGCATTTATTTATAGTCAATAAACTATCTGGCTTTGATGGAGATTTCAATTCGTGACATTGGAATTGTTGGTGTGACTAGAACTTATTTGATGAACCATTGTCTAATAGCTTGTTAACAAGGTTGTATTCAGTTAGCAGAAAGGATAGGTTACGCACACGTGGCGGAGGTGTAGCTTTGTTCATTAACAAGGATATAGCCAGTCAGACAATAACATTTGCTGCTGCCTTCCGCATTCTGGAGCCTATTGCTGTTCAGACACCCTAATTCCTAGTGTCAATTCCAACAAGGCATCTTAACATTCTTTGCTTACTGCTCACCACGTTTCCTTTAAACGTGTCCAACATTCAAATTGGTTGTCATTCATCGACCTCCGACCACTTGTCAGTCGAATTTTAGCACTTTGTGGTTATATAAGCA
This sequence comes from Trileptium ribeirensis, assembly GCA_030248225.1. Taxonomy (NCBI): domain Eukaryota; kingdom Metazoa; phylum Nematoda; class Enoplea; order Enoplida; family Thoracostomopsidae; genus Trileptium; species Trileptium ribeirensis. The sequence goes on along the minus strand of JASANE010016726.1, from coordinate 34,472 downwards.
CAAACAGTGTTCACTCAGTAACGCACGTTGACTTTAAAGGCAGGGAAGTATGCGCAGCCCCCCATGCGGTGATTTGGGATTCAATATACCTAGTGTGCTTGATATATCGTCCAGAATCTTGAAATGAATATGGACATATGTCATTTTGAATTCAAATTAAGTAAACATACATACAGTATAAATATATAAAATAAAATGTTACCCATCAGTACAATATAAAAATTCAAAAAATTACTGTGCATAAAAGCGTGTATAAGTGAGAAAACCAAAAATTGAGCCAAAACTGAATTGCTTATAGAAATATTTATCGGAAAGCATTGCTACTACAATTACGAACAGAAACAAAGTCCGAATAAGCTTAAAGTGGCCTTATTCAATAAATTAGTTAAAATAAATTCAGTTCAATAATACCCACTAACTTTGTATTTAGAGTGAACAGGGTTTGAGAACAAATTTAATGCATTAGTGACTTCACAAACAAGTAGATCCTGGAGTTAAGGCCGTGATAATATCGAAAAACAATGCTCAAATCAAATTGGAAAAATTTTCCGTAATTTTTGTTGAACTTTCGCGAACGCAAAATGACTATTTCAATCGTAGAGATGTGTGTTCGCTAGCAGTTTTGTGCTGATGACAAAGCCTTCAGTAATAATTTTATGCGATAATAGCAAAATGGCTTGGTAGTAGGATCACCGTAATAGCAAATTATTGCGACAAATTCGAGAAAGATTTTCTTGTTTTTGTCCGTAATTTATTGTAGGACAATCAGTAACCACGCACATGTACAATATATAGGTATATCTATCAGAGTGGAACAGAAACTTTGTTGAGAATATCTGTCAAAAATAATAATTCTATTATGACTGAAGTATACCTAACGCTTAAAATACTTACAAGATCACAAAACAACCTAGATAGCGCAATTACAAGACGTAAGGCTGGAAAAACCACAATGATTTCAAGCTTTGACAATAAAAATACTTTAGTGTGACTTGTCCACCGTATTAAATGTAATATTCTTTCGTAGTTTATAAACAAAAAATGCTCAAGACTTTATCATACTGCTGCAAATCCCACGGCCAATTCATCATGCCAAATTAAGCTGACCAGTATTAAGTATAGAACGCAACGACCAGAAACCATCATTTTCCTACAATATAGTTACATACGATTCTACTAAAAGTTCGATTAAATTGGTATTCCGGCTTGCAGCAGCAGATTGAATAGCATTGAATAAAATACTATTAATATTACGCACTGATCGACATAGCAGCATAAAAAATTTGGTCACTATTCACATCAACAGTATTAAATTTATGTACACATTATAATAGTAATCGTCAACAAGTTGAAATTACTGTGGGACAATATGTTGTCACGACTAATTATTGTACGCGCGAAATCTGTCTCACCATGTTAGTTTCTGCACAATGTTTTATGTAGCAAAAATTGTGTTGAACGCTTCCGAGAAATTATTTTCCCCTCTCCATAGAGATTGGTTTTCAAAAATCAATATTTAGCTTCAATAATTCGCATTATAAAGAAACCATTCACAAGAAGAGTACACAAAAATTCGGGATAATAATCCGGCATACAGCAAAAATCCAACTTTTGCAATAATAACAGACCAATGATATATTTCTACAATGGCAAAGAAAATTTCCTTTCGAAGTTTATGCCTTTATTTTCATTTTTTGTTTCGCAGCACTTAGAAGTACAAAACACATTTTATCCAAACGTTACAACTCTAAAACCACTAGCACTTAGTAGTGGTCGTCGAGAAAGAGGTGACAACAAGTCGAATTATAGTCTACACAACGGAGTGGTAGGTAAGGTTGGCGCTTAGAATAGCTTTATTGTCCAACCAACATTCTAAGTTTGGTTGTAGAACTTATTGATCTACTGCTACTAAACCAACTATTTTAGCATCGAAATTAATGAAAAAACTTTCAAACTGTGAAATTGGGCTAAATATTACCTCATGATTTCAAGAAGCAATAGACTTCGCATGTAAAAAAATTATATCAATAGTTCCGCATTGTTCCAACTTTATTGGTTTTAACTTAAACAATCATTACTTCTGGCCAGTAGTAACGACTGCTGTTTTTAATCAATTCTTAAACATTAATGATTTAATTATTAATGCACGTGTATTGCCCTGGAATTAAGCGTGCAGCAATATGCGTGAGTAGTGCAAACCATGATGTACACGCAAAGAGTGTATGCCAATAAGACACGGAACGTGTATCCTACACAAAACGCGCCTTACAACCGCGTTTTTATTAATCCCTATACTAGTAACTCTATCGAGATTGCAGAACGTAATGAAGCATAGGTACACCTATGCCTGTTGCGTGCACAACCAATCAGCTGTCGGTAGCATGCGTCGATATTCAATATGTGGATATCACACAATACCGCACAAGTTAGAACAAAACTAACACCGGCAATAAGTTTCCTATGCCCGAAAACCCACCAGTGCAAGCTATCAGCCTCCCAGGACGTCACTATAAAATAGCGAATTTTGGGTCGTTGAACCATGAGGGCGCCATACCCCCGAACCCACGGGGCACAGAGCAAAACCAACATCCACAATGAGTTTACCACGCCCGAAAACTTATAAGTGAAACTTTTCAGCCGTCCAGGACGTCAAAACAAATTTTCGAATTTTGGGTCGGGGAACAATTGGGGCACCATACCTCAAAAACCATAACTCTAGAACAAGAGCCTTAATCAAAAAACAAAAAAGAGACATCGGCATTTATCATTTTACTATGACATAAAACCAACCAGGGAAAAAAATTCGAAAGTTAAGATAAAAATAACCTTGCTTCTATGAAGGGTACTAAAATGTGGTAAAAACCCTCATTTTGACCTCTGGTCCCGAACCATGGGGCGTCATACCTCCGTACCCATAGAACCATGGGTCACAGAGCAAAACCAGTCCCAGCAATGAGTTTCCCATGCCCGAAAACCATACGTAAAACTTATAACCGCCCAAGACGTCATAACAAATTTTCAAATTTTGGGTCGCTGAACCATGGGGCTCTGTACCCCCGAACCCATGGGGCATATAGCAAAACCAACATCCTCAATGATTTTCCCATGCCCGAAAACTTACAATTGAAACTTTTCAGCCGCCCAGGACGTCAGAACAAATTTTCGAATTTTAGGTCAGGAAATCATAGGCGCACTATACCTCAAACCCCATAATTCTAAAACCGGAGCCTTAATCGGAAAACAAAAAAGAGCCTTCGGCATTTATCGTTTCACTATGAAACAAAACCATCCAGATAAAAAATTCAAAAGTTAAGATAAAAATAACCTTGCTTCCGTGAAGGGTACTAAAATGGGGCAAAAACCCCACATTTTGACCCTGACACGGGAACCAGACACCAAATCAAAAACGTTCGGGAATGTACATCATGGTAAATCGACTATGCCGGTGCGAATGAGCCCGAGATCATGAAAATGGCTTAAGTCGTTCCCGAGTTATGGCCGATCACACACACACAGAGGGAATTTAAAAGACGTCACCCCTGCAACACACAATCTCCACTACGTTCTGACAATACATTATTACAAATATGTATGAATATCAATAAAAAATAGTATATATCACAGAATTTATAACAATACTGTCACAGAGATAAAGAAGCCGAAAACAAAATATATGTGATTGGTTGAGTGATAACTGTCGGGGTCCCGTTTATTGCTGGTTATTTAACCAGCGGTGCGTTTCTTTGTGATTCCGTTTTCTAGACAATATACTCATAGAATGCAAAAACAGTGGACGATACAACAACAAACAGTTATTTTAAGCAGAATTATTGTATGGAGAGCCGGAACAAGTAGCAGATTGGATGTTATCTTTGGCTTTTTATTAATCAAACAGTAAGAAAGTAACATACAGTGACTACCTCATTACGGGGAGTTATACCATTTCAGACGTCGGACTCCCTTCAACACTCCGGCTATTCCCCGGCCTTCGGACCTTGAGGATGTATGGCATATGTAAATATCTATTCGCGATGGTAGATGAGACACAAGGTAAGAGCTTTCAATATTTTATCATGATTATAAACCTGACACGCTAATAACATAGAATGCTACCAATTTTTGTATTTCAATAATTATTACGAACCTAGGAAAAATGGAATACGCGTTAATCTTTATACAGCACAAGGATTAAAGAAAATCTACCAAGCCCCTATAGCATCTGCTTGAACATTAAATAATAATTATCTACAAAAACAAAATATCAAATCTAGGCAACAAGACGGAATACTTCCATTGCCTGTCAGTAGCACAAAAGTGCACTAACAGAGCAACAGTAGGCAACGAAACGTGTATATCTGTTTTCCAAAAAATAGATATGCTGGCGTTAGATATCATGTCAGTTACGATCACGCTGGCATTCGCATCAAACACAGTATATCCGGAAAAAATTCGGCTGCATCGTCGTTTAATGAGGACGTCCGTTTCTGAAAACAATCGCAACTTAGTCCACAACACTTACTGCTTATTATACTTCTTTGGCCTTCGTTTCATTATAGTTTTTAAATTTCCACTGTTGATACGCATTGCCGAGATTGCAATCGTTGATTTCGAGTCGAGCGCCATCTCTTGTCATTTCAAGACATCGTCCCGTAGCAATGTGTTTAATTTGTGAAATCTAGAAAACGTGAGTTACAACCAGATGAGACTTTAATCATCGCTGGTGTTTTAAGATATTATCGAAGAGCACAATATTACATCGATCAATACGATATGCACCAAATGGCTGTGGCTTTTCGAGTAATGCGCATTTTTGAAGCAGCGAGTGCCCAACAGTCATTTTTAATGGATACAGTAGATCAAACAAAATATATTTTCAATAAGTTTCAAATTTTTGTGGAACAGTATCAAACCGCTCTCGCAAATCAATCGAGCACAAAATGATTCTTTTTTAATTTTAACTTTGTCGAGCAGCTATAGACAGGCTGTTGTACGTGGATGCTGCAACTACTTATTGTCGAACGAACATAGACCAATTACAAATATTTCTGGCTATGACAATACACAATGTTATAATTTACTTTATAGCAAAAACCACCACTTCTATTATACATTGTTCTAAGAATATAATAAAATATATAAATGCGAATATGCTATTACAAAATGAATGTTCCCAGATGCTGGCTTCTCCAAATAGTGGGAGGTGGCCACAGGGCATGTCAACCTCTCCAGGGTCTTTCATGCGACACTAAGTTACCAAATTTTTGGCAGATGGTCTAAAATATGCGTAATCGCCCCCATTGGCTAAATACCCCAAAATTCTCTCTGCGGGGTAAAAACCATTAAAATTTCCCTTTTTAGCAAGTACATATGCAAGCAGTTTCCAAGTTTGATATTTTTGATGTTTTCTGACAGTTACAGAACTTTGTGTTCCCCCGTTCAACTGTGGGACCCCAAGATGAACTAGAGGACGCCAACAGGTATTTTGCCCCCCCTCCCAGCTCCTAACTGGTAGGACTCCCGCGTTTTCTGTAGTTTTGGGGTCAAATGCCAAGTTTAATTTATATATGCCCGCAAAAATTTAAAAATACCCAATCCATTTGCTCAGCTATAATCTTAATATAAACTAGAAAATTCTGCGGGTTAGATACTTTATCTAGGTAAATCTTTCCTTCTTCTCGGCTAAAACATTAGCAAATTCTCTTCTGTTAGACTAACATATACCAAATGTTACATATTTAGCTAAAAATGCCCAAATTTTTCCCTGTGGACGTATATGCATAGCGTGACGCTTTCTGACCAACAGTGCTTCATATAAGTTATAACTTATTATATTATCAGGGAATAACCGGAACCGGAATCAGCAACCGGAACCGCCCAATTAAACTGGATCCGGAACTTGGTCTTCGAAACTTATATATAGTAAAACAGATGAAGGACGAAATGAAGGCACTGTGGATTCAAAATGTATTAAAAATAAATTTTACATTAAACTTTATGTATTGCGACGACATTATGGTCTCTATGGGACTTTGAAGGGGCTGAGCAAGCTAAAAATACATATTTATCGATCAAGATTTCTGATTATTTTTGGATTTCGATCAGAAAAATGTCTTCCGCTTGTACAGACTTCTGTAAGATGCGTCGATCTGAATGTTCTTGTAACTCATGGAGGGTGGTCAAGATAATTTTGCTCTGTCTAGTCGCCACCCTTTACTAGACATACGTTCGTCACATGTTATTCCGTTGGAAACTTGTAGTTATTGGTTTATGTGCTTCTTAAAGAACATAAAAAGGTATACTATCGTTGGCCAGACACATTGTTGAGGCTAGCGTAAGGCAACCAGTGCACATAAGTTAAATGATAGTGACTTTCTTATCAGAATGCTATAAATGAGACAAACTGTGATACTGCTCGCACAGTTTCAATATATACAGTTCGTTACCAAGAACGCAGTTTCTGGCTGCTTTGCTGATTACTCCAATGTAGACTGCTTACAAAAATTACAAGCCCACAGACTGCTGCATCACACAATTTGTATTAGCCATGTTTAAAGCTAAGTACTTCTATAATCTATACTCTATTATATATCAAGTGTACCGGTTTAATTCTACATGTACCACAGATTTCTGAAAGAGTAAGCTGCTACAAGCATTGACCTAGCTTTTCTTTGTTAACTTCTGCCAGTGAAGATGAAAAAATTTTACTTAAATTGCGTCCTACTTGCGTTTGACAGGGTAGTTTGTTGGGTTAGTCTTTTGTTTTGTTTTGTTTGATTTTCCCCCATGTCCGTCCCCCCTCACTCGGCCGAAACCCCCCATGTTCAACTAATTCCAAAAATTTTTTATGTCTGAAAATTTATGTTCTTTGTTTGCAAATTGTTTTTTAAACATTAATTACCATTATTTATAATGCTAAAATATTGTTTTTAGCTTGAAAGTACGCTCACAGTAGTAAAAATGCATGAAAATATGGAAATATTTTGTGTTTTTAAGCAAAATTTATCCACCCCCACTTTGAAATTTCCCCCGAGAATGAACATGGGGGCCCCCGAAGTTCCCCCCCCTTTTCGGAGGGCTGTGGGCAGGCCAGTTTAGTTGTGTTGGAACTTGATCATTGTGTATACATAACGTATGATTGGAGCACAGATGAAGCAAAAAATGTGGACATTTTCAAACAAAATTTTTTAAATCGGAATTACGGTATGGCTTTTGCCGTTTGCTGGAACCACAATTCCGGATATTTTTAATTGCGCGGCTGAGATTAGCAAAAATACCAGAACCGGCCAAAATTACAACTTGCGTTGGTCAGAGATAAAATATTCTCGAGGTCTTAAAATCAACAATTAACAATTTAGGGACCAAACTTCTGGAGAGGAGGGTGGCCAATAGCGGTCATGAAGGGTCAGCCCCCTCCTCCTAAAGCTTAACCTCAGAAATTTTTCTTCTTCCAGGTACAAACGACTACCTTACATGAAAATATTCATAGCATTTTTAGAAAAATCCTATTCCGAAGTTAGAATTTTTTTATTGAATTGTTTAAAAATTAGTCAAAAGATTGAATTTTTACATAACTTTGGAAGTTTCGAGAAGTCAGAGATGCGTAATAATATAAATTACATATAACCTATCATACAAGCTAAGAATGCCGACAACGTTACATTTCAGCTTTAGATCTTTGTAACAAGCTAAACATTATTATAGATAATATACGTTTGAAGTTCACGGACACGACTTGTAATACAACCCACGTTAAGTTTATATTTAATACAACCAAATAATCTATCAATAACAATGATCTTATACCTTAACATCTCAACATAATTAAATAGTTAAATGTTTGCGTACTAAAATTTATGTCAAATGTGCTAAACCACAATGAAGTACAGCACGCGGAAAGACTTCTATAACATGCTCAGAAGAGCAAGCAACGGTAATTTCTGGCAAGTATTTTACAGTTAGTTTTCGCGAGAAATAACAGCTTCCCGTTTGAAGTTCGATCGCTCCTGGTACGATATTATATCACTGCTCGCTCGCTCATTAACACTATATTAAGAGTCAATGTATGGTTGGCTCCATTCCATAACTACGTCGTTTGTAGCGTCAACCCAATTACATTGACTTGGCTCGCCGAAGAATACCACAAGCACTGTATTTATTTATACTATCATAATGATTATAATTATGGTGGCAAAGATTAAAATCCTGCTACGTTTAAAAACACACTTTCGATGCCTGTTCACCAATATGGCTGGCTAATGCAGCCGCGGCAAAACAGCTCACAAAATGAATAATATGAATACGACTTCTTACTCTGTTGGTATATTTCCACTCTTGGTTTCCTTTATTTCCGTGACATTGAAGTATCATCACTTGTTCACCTGCGTAGTCAGCACAGTATTCATCGCGTCGAATCTCACCCTTTTTACTAAGCATCCAATACTAAAACAAATCGTTAATGAATCAACCCATCTGACAATATGTGATAGTTTAAGTGAAAAATTGATATCAGATACATATGTCTAATGATTACATCAGTCTTTTTATTAACAACAGAAAAACGAGGTCACAAGAAGTTACGCTGAGGCGATACTCATGAAAACACAGTTGTTTGCTTTCGTCAAAATAAAACTTATTCGCAAAATTTTTATTCGTCACATTCCAAATTTTAAGCAATGCAACCGTAAAGCTTAAAACCCTCTAATTGTTAATGTAAGAAACACAATAAGTGAATTTTTCAGTAGATATGGCTTCTCCATTCGCTGAAAATTTTGCCAGGGGCATGCATCAACGTCTCTTGGGTCAGAAACAAGTGGCGCAATAAAACGGGGATTCCTCAGTTGCTCTAACAGCTTAGAAATAAAAAAGTTTAGAAATTCAGAAAGCTTATTGTTAGTTAATAAACCGCTTCAGCAACAGAGTGAAGACGTTATTAATTAAGATAAAATAATTTTACCCAATTTTATAAAATTTTTGCTTAAATAATGGTTTATTTTGAAAAAAAAGTTGATTTATGCCAACTGGAATTTTTTTCGAGGGGACTCAAAATATTTCACACGGAACATTAAGCCAAAAAATTTTCCAGGAAAACACGTTTTCACAAGGGAGAACCAAAAAATATCAAGGGCACCAAAAACCAAAAATACGTGCGAAGCGAGTAGATTTTAAATCATATAATTTTTGGCATACTTCTCGTTATGTTTATGATATAGTAGCGATAACAATTGATAAAATCTGTGAGCTGCCGCAACGTGTATGCACTGTGACAATTTGACTCAAAACGGTCCAATGCTACTTTCAAAGGTAATAAATAATAACCATTCATGCACTAGTAATGCACTCCTGAACAGTAATTGAGATAATTTTCCGTTCGCTGAAAGAACCGTTAAGTATAAAAATATTTTAGTATGATGCATATCAGGACACACACTCGCAAAACAAGATCTGTTAACGGCTTAGAATTACCGTCAAGCCTATTATGAAGCCAATTCGATAATCCTATATGTACCATGCAGGGAATAACCGGAACCGAAATTTGCCGTAACCGGAACCGTCCATTTAAGCGGGATCCTGAACCGGAACTTAGTCTTCGAAATTTATATATAGTAAAACAGATAAAGGAAGAAATCAAGGTATAGTGGATTTAATATGCATTAAAAATAACTTCTGCATTAAACTTAATGTATTGCGGTGGTATTATTGCCTTTCTGAAACTTTAAAGAGACCGAGGAAGCTAATAATGTTTATTTATTGATCAAATTTGTCGATTTTTGGACACCCAGAGCAAAAATGCCTTCCACTATACACCATTACGTATACTGCGTCAAATCGAATATGCTTACGAAGCTTGGAGCGTAGAATACACACTATCGCTCTGTCTCCAGTAGCCTTCCTTTACTACACATACGTTTGTTACAAGTTCTTCTGTAGGAAACTAGAAATTATTGGTTTATATGATTCTAAGAGAAAATAATAGATAGAAGGTAATTTTCTGATCAGTGGTCAAGGACACCGTTTAGGCTAGTGCCCGTAAGTTTTGGACAAACAGTGCCCGTAAGTTAGATGATAATGATGATAACTTTCAAATCAGAATTCTATAAATGAGACACACTGTGATGCTGCCCGCACAGTTTCAATAAATACAGTTCTTTGCCAAGAAAGCAGTTTCTAGCTGCGTTGCAGATAACGTTAGTTTACTTCAATTTAGACTGATTTACCAAGTTTACAAGCGCATTGGCGGGTTCTTGAAGCAATTAATGTTAGCCAAGCATACCCTAAGTACTTCTGCGTAAGCCATACTCTGTTACCGAGTTGGACCGGTTTAATTGAATGGTACCCCACAGACTTCTGGATGTGTAAAATAGCTGCTACAAGCATCGACGTGGCTTTGATTTGTTAACAAACTCCTGCAGGTTATGAAAAATTCCAACTGAAATTATGTGCCCTACTTACGTTTCAAACGTCAAATTGCTTAGTTAATCTTTTCTTTTGCTTGGTTGTATTGCAGCTTGATCATTGTATAATATATATTACATATGTTTGGATCACAGATGAAGAAAAAACGTGTAAAATTTCAAACAAACGGAATTCCGGTTCCGGTATGGTTTTTGCCCTTTGCCGGAACCACAACCGGAACACGATTTTCGCCGGAACCGGAATTCCGGTTACTCCCTGGTACCATGGTAGACACTACCAGGAGAATTTAGTCTAAAAATACAACTGCGATTTACTACAATAGCCTGATGAGATGCTGAGCTAAATATAAACAATTGCACTTGATTTCAATCAAAATCAAATCAACTGAGCTGTCAATTTCCAAGCAAACGATAAACGCAAAACACAATGTCTACGTGACATTTCGCATGAAATACACAGCTGTATTAGTCACTATGATACAGGCGATTATGAAGTCAAAAAACTAAAAAGGGCATGAAACAGTACTCAGTAGCAAAATTTTGCTCATTATTTTAAATTAGAAAATTAGACTTATGACTGCGGTACAATCATTTTGATAACAAAAAAGAAGAGCGAAGACGTAGAAAGCTACAGCTTCGGCTTGGCCGAAAAGATTTGATGTATATACATAATGAATTAACAAAACAAAATATGAAATTAATAATAATGTAATGTAAATTGTTCACTGACCGTTAGAAACAGAGACGTAAACGGTGACGAGAAACAGAGACGTTAGACACTATTTAAACGCGCAACATACGGATAGAAATGAAAACGAACATTCGCGAAGAGATGGTCAGCAGCTCCCACAAAATGAGCAGCTCTTCAATTACATACTATTTGCGAATTTTGCCAAACGATTCGCTTTTATTTCTTTGTGTAACTAATAGGTGTCGATGGTTACCCCTTGAGGGTAGGACCGTCCCAACCCACAATTACCCCCTCCCATGAAGGCTCCCCTACTCCCTCATTGTCGCGCGCCTAAGGTGTGTGCAATATTTTAGCGAAAACTGACAAAATAGAGTAAAAAGTGACAAAATTGGTAAAAAAATAAAAATTTCGAAATTTGGCAAAAATTTGGGGGAGAGGATTCCGAGTCCCTAATATTTCAAAAATTTGCTCTCCCATTCCTGGCCTGTCCACAGCCCTCGAAAAAGTGGGCGGAACTTCGGGGGAGGGGCCATGTTGATTCTCGGGGAAAATTAAAAGTGGGGGATAAATATTGCTTAAAAATACTACATATTTCCATATTATTATGAATTTTTGCTACCGTGAATGTATTTTCAAACTAAAAATGATATTTTAGCATTATAAATAGTGGTTATTAACGTTTAAAAAACAATTTGCAAACAAAAAACATAAATTTTTAGACATAAAAAATTTTGGAATTAGTTGAACATGGGGGTTTCGGCCGAGTGGGGGGACGGTCATGTGGAAAAATCTCATAAACATGGGAGGATTTGGAAAGTAGAGGGGAGTAACCCCACTGTGGACAGGCCAGCACCCCCGAGACCATCGAACCCCCTGAGCCGACAGATTTCCACTCATAATATGAGCTGTGCCATATTATGGCGCAAATGTAAATTTGTTAATTAAACTATTTTCAACCACAAAAGATGCATAAGCCAACAAGTAACAAAAAAACGCAGTCAAAATAAAAGCAAGCTCAATGGATGAGAGAATGCACTGTGCGACACTATCAGAATTACTTACGGAACGAAACATCTCCAAACCGTATTACTACAGAAGCTCGCTTGCGAACCAGAATTCGAGTGGTGAGAACAATCCCCCGAAGTCTGTTGTAGAAAGCACATACAAACAAAGCCTACACACAGTACGCAGCTGCAGCATTATATAAACCGCGAGTGATGAGTCATAGTTACGCCCGCCTCTTTTGATAGCCAACGTATGCAGTAGATCAAAACATCATATAACGAGTACAAAAACAATCAACTAACAATTTAATAATTCAATAAAACCCTAAATTGACCGTGAAAAGAACGTTAAAGAATTCAAACCGACACTTGAGAAAAATCTCATTTTTCATGCCAAGTATGAAGCACAAGTGTGAAAAATATTTACCACACAATATTTTTGACACTCGCAATGAGCTTGTTGGCCCATAAAACCCCATATAAGACATTAAAAGCAACAAAAACACACATTTAGGTGCATTTCTCACGAGTTTTCACCAATATGAAATTTGGAGCCAACTATAAGCTTAGACTCCAGATTGGGAAGTAGTTGAAAAACTTGATATATATCATTGGAAAGCCCTGGTAAAGCTACATGGAATAGGTCTATTAGTTTGCGGATATCTTGTTGAGAAAAGTCGCAAAAACTGGAGGGGGTGCCTGAAAAATGGGCCAAAATGACGTCATTTTGCCCCATAAATTTCCCACGGGAAAAATTCAAAAATCGGGCTCCGTCACTAAACCTAAATCGACCATTGCGGTTCGAATGAGCTATCTTGCATCAAAATCCGCCCAACCGTTATCGAGATCCAGGTGCGACAGACACACACAGACAGGAACTCCTCAATCCCCTCCAGAGCCAAAATTGAAAATTCTCGTTCCATACTCGAATTCAACTATGTACATTAACTAAACGTTACAGTACATTGACTAAAAAATTCAGCAAGAAAATTAGGCTAATATTAATAAATTAAAATTTAACATTAGTATTTCGACACGATTACCTTTGAAACAATGAAATGAAGTCATCGTACAATAATGGTAAAAATAAACGGAGATTACTGACTCAAAGGAAAAGTAAAGACAAAACGAAAAATTGTAAGTATACTGCCTAGTACCAGTGCTCTCCATGTTTGACAGCTGCGGGCCCGGTTTTCGCTTGCACATTGGTCATGGGAAAAAGAATTTTAATTATTTGATCGTTAGGTGACAGTCAAATGTGGCGTGTATAGGAATAACATAAGGTGTATACAATATCAACCACATGAGCACTTGGCAACATCGAAGGAACATGTATCACTGTAGCCGTGTTTAAAACCCATAAAAATTTCTTTCAAACAGATCAATCTTCCCAGTAAGTTATACGTAATACGATTACACAGCTGAAAGGGCGTAACCCGGACGACCGGTTCGGAGTGTTGCGGACCGCCATTTTCATGCGATGGTTATATTTTCATTTTTAAAATTATAAAAATAATGAATAATACTTCTCGGCCAACGTGGACCGGCCTTCACCATCGCAAGCTAAAGGCTAGACTTCCCCTTCAAAAATATAGTTAGCCGCTTGGGTAACTTATAAAGTAACTTAATTTTTATTAAACCTGATACAACACTGCCACAATCTCAAAATAGGCATGATTATGAAGACAACAGGTGTTTTTCCCCAAAACTCATACCTGATTACCACCTTGGTTATGGCACCAATAAAGCTCCAATATTTTCGAGACATGTGCACCACCGTCTTTGTATTTGTTATGATCAAGACACATTTTAGCACCACCGCCATTATTTCTTACCTATAGGTGAATAAAACATTTAGTTTTTAACTCGCATACCAAGAATAAGCGGTAAAGAGTACGATAATGGTTGAAAATAAAGTGTTAAACGACATTCAGACGTAGAAGGGAGACAAAAACAATTGCACTCTTTCATTTAAAATGGTATTATGAGCCCGTAACACATAGTTGTGGCACAATTCGAAAAAAACAGATTCTAGGTACTGCAGAAAATGTTTGAGCGTTAAAAAGGCATCGATCTGTAATTAGGACCATTTAATACTACAGACTCAGCGATGCACATGTTTAGTGAACTGTTCGTATATCGCTTAACGCTTTTTATTAGCACACAATTTAACAGAATTAGAAATGATAAATTAGTATTTAGAAATGATAAATTCATATCATTGTTGTCCCGTTTTTGAATAGATATCACTGTACGAATATGGATACTGACCATAAGCTTCACTTTTATTTTTCAGCAAAAAAATAGAATTTAGCCCTGTTACTCAAAACATTTACATACAGTTGCGGACAGAAATGAAATCAAATTGTTCTCGAAAACTTCACGAAAAATTAACAGCTGTTCAACTGAATATTTGCGAAATGTTCGCGAAAAAATTTGATTTTATTTTTGTCCGTAACTGTAGTTTGGCTCATCTTAATATCTTTACATTCTTTGTCCTTCTCGGTAATCGACGGCTCGAAGATATCAAAGAGGGTAACATAAATTTTCCCCAAGGCGGAAAACCTATTTCATTTTGTTATCTAACCCCGAATGTCTTTAAATGAAACAAGATAAAAATTTACTAGTGAACTGTAATATTCTGAGATCCCTTTTTCCGTTACCTAGTCTCAAATGAAGCTCCAGAAATGCAATAGTATACCAACAATACACAGAGGCAATCAATATCGAGGTTATCAGAACATCTAAAAACAATAGGACGCTTTATTTCTTCTTCTATAAATAGCTAAATGTGCGAATGTTCTAAATTTACGATCTAACGCATGGTATGGGAGAGAATACCTGTAGATACCACTACTTTCATCATAATTAGCAAGTTAAATGCTTACAAACCCATTCCAACCTTTTAAGCACAACAGTATTGTTACAGCTTGCGTTTTGTGCCAAAATAGATAATTTTTAAAGTTTTGCAACATTCCAGGGTGGTAAGGATAAACATACTGAAGACTAAAAATGAAACTTAATGCCAGTACATGACGTGGTTGATTATATGGCAACCTCATACGACCATCGTTGACTGAAACAGTCAAGAAACACGAGTAAATTCTGATAACCATTTTCAATATCGATAATCCACTTGAAAAAAATCATTTTCTACAAAACTAAGCACATTACAGTACTCGCCTGAATGCCTGTCGCATTTCGCTCGAGCTAGTGGTTCGTTAGAGATCTTGAAAACATTCAATTAACGAAAGAATTCTATATTTACACTGAATTCCTTTCAAGCGAATCTCGAGCGGACGGCAGTCATTTTTAGCGAGTAATGTCACTATATTGTAAAAAAATACACAAGTGCCAAATTACCAAAAATGGTGACTTAGCTAAACAAAATTTTTTGTGCATAAGGTAAAATTATAAAGGGTGAAGATACACTTGTGACGATTACAGCGTGAGGATATGAAGTTCCTACGACGCCGACCTTCTCTTTGTGTAACAATGTTATAAATATAAAAAGGCTGAATGGTTTGATTACAAAAACGAGGAAGCCGCAATGCCAAAAAAGTTCGTCACCAAACATAACAGCTGAACGATGCTTATACCTGATTACCTCCTTGCCTATGGCAAGGATACGTACGAATGTCTATCTTTTTAGCCTTCCCGTCAATACACATCCATGTGGACTGATGCCGGGCAAGACTCCTTATCTGGAAACAAAATTTATACTTCAGCTCGTTACAACTATTGCAACGATCTTGTTTTCAATGTACTCGACTATCAAATTATTCATTGAAACTATCTTTTAGTTTCTCTTGCGTCATTCGGACAGCGTTGTAGCAAAGTGACAGTGGCAAAACTTATGGCGTGCAAAAACTGTAGTCATATTATCGTTATATTCGCGAGAGCGATTTTGCAGTGTCTGGTGCTAGAAATAATGCTTTGGTAACGAAACCCAAATTCTATTTATGGGTTTAAAGTGTTTGCTATCCGAATAAGCGATGAGTAGTGAGGAACTAATTAGAACAATAATCGGGATACAATTAAGCCCAATATTTTACTTCCTTAATATTTTGACTAGGAGAGATTCAACTGCATCATTTATAAAGCATTTGGTAATAGCTGATTGAGTTAATAACTCGACTACAGGTAGTTGTAATCAGTGAGACAACAAAATTATGTAAAACACCAGTCCTATCCTGTGTTCATATAAAATGGCCAAATTCTTTATACTGTTTCCATGATGTGTAAAATCTGAAAATATGGCGTCTTGGTCTGAGCTCTATTCCATTTTCATCGTCCAATCGTGTTCTTTGAAGCGAAATAAGTTGAATAAGTTGGGAAAAGACTGCTCCCAACATGCGGCGTCGAGACACCATACTTTTTAATACATTGCTACTCAAAATATGTGCAGTTTTTGGTTACATGTATCGGTATACACACTAGGAGTTATATTTAACAAAATTTATATAAAAATTATAAAGGCGACTTTTGTCTGGCACCTATCAACAATATCTAGTGTTTCGTAACTATTAATACATGAGGTTGGAATATGAACACGTTACCCTCGTCCCAGATGAAAGTGTAACAGATCCATACTCGATCGTAACGAGGTATATTAATCCTTGCCACAGCCCCATGGCCAACATTTAATAGAATACCCCTTAATCCTAGCCACAGTCCAATGGCCAACATTTTATAGAAAGTACAATAATCCTGGCCACAACCCAATGGCCAACATTTCATAGATCGTCCCAATAAATCTGGCCACAGTCTAATGGCCAACATTTAGTCAAATACCCCATTAATCCTGGCCACAGGTGTAATGGCCAACAATTTTGAATTCAGTTACCAATGGTTCACGATTTGGAATACCGCAAGCGGCATGACCCAACTGGGTACGACGACACCGGATTACGTATGTGTATAGAATTAGAACCAACTAATGATCTTTTTGCGCAAGCGAATACATAAGCCGATTTCCCCCGATTATACGAACTGACTATATTGACTTGTGGTCACCCTGTTTAAAGACAATATATACGTGCCACAAATCATGAACCGTTACGCTCATTAACCTCGCTATGAATAAGGATTTTCGTCATATTTCGACCTGCACCGCCGACAGTTATTGTGATCAAGGTGAGTATCGTTATTAACATTTCAGGAATGAATAATCGTCGAAGTATCGCTATCATATATACATGGTGATTGCAGTGCCATAAAATTTCCTATTGGTATATGTAACCTGTATATTATTACCACTATTATAACCATATTGTTGTTGGCCGTAAAGGCTTTATTGGCGTACTTGAATTATACATATATATTATCATTACCATTGCTCTTTGTTGTACCACTTTGATTGCCATAAAGGCACGTATTATGAATTTGATTCGTGTAATCCTGATCATACCGTGTATCTGTGTACCATTGGAATCGTTGTTGGTGCTCATATGCATTTTTAGATTATTGCTTATGTCCATAAAAGCGCCTATCCGTATGTAATGTCGTTGCAATTTAACATCATTTGTATGTTAAAAGTTGTACCTTGTTGTACCCTTGTAGTTCATAAGTTTGGAGGTACAAATAGTCGAGAATAATTTGTTTCGTTTAGGATGATTTTTAGGCAAAAGTTAGGGATCTTTACGCATATAAACTGGTACTTTTATGTATAGAAAATGCTAGTATGGCGAGCTCTTGCCATACCCGACTCGTGCAAATATAAGATGGTACGACTCCGCACCTGCTCCGAAATATAGGAATAGCACTACCCGCATGGTAGGTCCCAAATTTTGATAGGAAAGAGTGGCCATGACAGATACCCGTCACGACCGTCCTCACGAGTGAGGACCACAAAAAGATGGCTGTTCGCCCTATAGCGAACAGAAAAGTACTTAAATTTCTGAAAAGTATAACTGAAACTGGCCCATATTAAATTTACCTGTGTTGAAGTTTAGCAATTGCACTGGTAAATTATGAAGGTAAATGAGATATCAGCTACCAGCGTTCATTTTCGCTGGCTAAGTGAGCTGATAAAATTAAAAGAGAAAATTATGAAAATTTGGAGTCTAAAGTTTCGGCTCCGGCCCATAACTCCGGAACCGTTAAGAATTCGCAAGTTAGGCACTTAATGTTTTTGGTAGAAAATTTTACGGACTTTCTAATGACACTTATCCGATAGATATCCGATCAGGATCCACGGACTTATTGGTAAGTAACCGTATACGTATAGCAAGCAAATGACACAAAATTAAATAATTTAGCTTAATAATTATCACAAAAATATGTATGTAGCATCATTGGGTTCCCTGAAATCGAGGCTTTCTTTTGAGCCCGGAAAGGACCTGCTGTGCCCACTTTTGGGTACCATTTCTCGTCAAAAACGCAGAAATAATGCCCCGATAGGCATGTAACCGATGATTGGATTCCCCATGTTAAATCAGACACAAAAATGTACCCAACATCCCACAAAACTATACCCCGGACTCGCGGGAGTCGCGTAAAGCACCCTAACTCTAGAAAATTTGAGATGGGTTCGTCCGAGAGTCTACCTTCCCATTTTATTGTCCGACAATGGATCTGTTACATATAATATTGTTCGGACGGACGGAATGAGTCCGAATCCGAGCCTCATTTGGCACTTCGGCCATCACTGAGGGAATGGGACACTCTCTTGCGTTCCTTACTCCGTATTTGTTTATTTAAGTAGCGTCTCCTTTCTACGAACGCTGCTCCACAACGTGCGAGTATACACGTATACCTACAAAAGAGATACATTTTAATATTGACTGTATATTTGCACTAAGTCAATAATTAAACTAACACCAAGTCTATATAAAAGCTGACTTTTAATAGTCCACAGTTAGAAGTGTCGGTAGTCTTCTACGGTCTAACAATCTGTTTAAGCTGGCATTCTCTTAGGGCAGATAAGGACAAATCTAAGATTGTTAATTTGGTACTAGCTTTATAAACTTTATATAAATAGTTTAGCTTTTAATATAGAAGTTTCGAGAAACTTCTTATCAGTTGATATAAATTTCATATAAAAGTTAGAGTTTCATATTGGCTTTATACTGCTTGAACTTCGAATTTCTGAGCTCTAAGACAAACAAGCTTGACAATGTCAAGCTGAAATACTTGGAAGTTAATTTAATTTGCTTGGACGATTCGTATATGGCTTCTTCTCGGGCAAATATAGTCTAACATTAATACAATATAAAGTTTATTAGAAATTTCTAGAAAGTTTAGCTTAAGCAGTGAAAATTTTATATAAATTTGGTATAAATAAAGTGATAAATCACTTTGCTTACGTAGTATTTCATACAAAATCGGTCAGAAATTTATCTAAATTCAGACCGATAAGAAAGTTTACTGAAAGGCTTTAAATTTGGGGTCAAATCGTCCCAAAAGTGATGACCAAGCACTTTTATTAAAATTTAATAGCATTATAATGGCCCCATTAATCAAAATTAATCACCAAAATTGGTAGTATTTAAGCAGAGCCACTCGAGGTCTCGAGAGTTCAGTCTGACTCCGGCAGCGCAGAATTCGGTCGTTTTGCAGACCGGCTCTGTCGCTTATTTTTTTCGTTTACAGTGTTACTTGTGGTTTTTCGATCTGCTTTGGCTTTTTGCTTCGATCCTGCGAATGGACGGACGAGCGATAGACGCCGACATATCGAGTTGGAATCACAAATCCGGCGACCTGATAACGGGTCCGCCCTTGCTCAAAACCACTAACGTTAACAATGCAACATTCTTACTAAGAATTAGAATAATTTCATTTCACAAACAGGAGCCCGTCAGGCCGTCCATTTGTATTATCAAGCCCGGCGAAACCGTGGCCTGTTCAAAGAATCTTGAAAAGTGCGGACTCGGGCAGCGCGGAAGCCGCCCAGAGTTTACGCAGATTTCAGAAAATTACTAGTGGTATACGTAACTATCTAAGTAGGTTTCGGGTCTCAGCCCGGCAGACAAATTTTTGCGAGGACCGTTGACCCGGTCCTAATACATCGAGAAATAAGGTTGAACCCAGCCCCTGTGCAAAATTTCACAGAGAAAGGCTGGCAAATTAGCTAAATATTAAAAATTATAGGTTTTCCGTCAGCCCTTATCCAGTTAGACGAAGAATCTCGGTCGAACACTTGAAAACCAAGCAATTTAAGGATACAAACCGAGAGAAATTCGGTTAATAAAGTTGTTACGGTTGTCCCCACAACCGGGGCCGCCACTTACCGGCTCGTTTCGTCGAGTAGGAACCGCTAGCAACACCACTTAAATGCTAGTACCAAATAGAGCTCTTTTCGAGAGCCGTTTTCAAGTGAAATAGCACAAGTTTTAGTACTTTTATGATAGTGCAGGTGACCTACGAGGCATCGCCACGTATAATTTCGGTTTTAGTCAAATTTGTAGGTATTTGAATACAATTTTACCACTGCCCCTACACCCTAAAGTTGGCATGAAAATTGTACAATGTTAACGTATTGTACAATTGGCAACGATAAATTGTTAACGTATCGTACCTGATTGGCAACGATTAATCGGACTCAGAGAACTTATTGGTTGTGTCGCGAACTAGGGACCGCCCAAGCTCGTCCCTTGCTCCACATTAGTGCCGTCGCGCAGTAACAACACTGAGCGATCCGATCTTTTTAGAACAATTTCAACATATAGAAATTGAGTTAAATTCAATTAATAAAGAAAAGCAATTAAGTAAGCCAAGTTTGTTAGACCGTTTGAACCAGTAGAAGTTGGGAATGCCCCAAAGCGGCTCATTACTTCGGTAGTGGCCCACTTACACGTTTAAGCGTATCGTTTATTGTCATTGAACAAAGATTGAGCACCGTTCAATCCTCAAACTTCGGAAACTGGTCGTAGGCTGAATCAGTGAATTTTCCCAAACGTTTGTTGACCCGTATAAACAAACCACCAAATTAGTACGATCGTCCGTCCCCATTTGAAAGATCCAATTAGTACCTAAGGCGTTTGTAAACCCATACACCTGCATCCAGTGTTGGAGCATTACATTCGTCGAGTTGCCGTTGACTACTGAGCCACCTTTGCACTCTCATAGGAGCAATGAGAATAGAACGAAAAGGCAACGCCTTCAACCCTTTCGTAAGGATAGTAAGAGTCCGTTTGGAACTCTTCAATAGGCTAAATAAGTTTACGAATTACCCCGGACCAAACATTACCCAAATCGTCTCGTATTAGGGCGCGGATATACCCTAACTTGCACTTCCGAGTTTAGATTTTAGGGATTCTTTTCTATACCGCTCGCAGTATCGCCGTACTTTATGGTAATATAGAGTATTGTTCCGCTGAGCCGAGCGCGAATGAAGTTCCTAAGTGAATCCCGATTCACACTTAAAATTGATGATTTATCGCTTTTGCATGGATCCGGCTCGATCCAGCGTCTTCTAAAATTGTGTAAATTCGGCAGTAAAAATAAAATATTATTTTTTAGTGTTGATAAATTACATTTGATGTACACAACACATAGTAAATTTTAGTGCAAATTTTGCAGTTACAAACTCCAAAAAGTTAGAGAATTCGGTCCCAACTTCACCCTACCGGGATCTATAAGCCGCCTATACGATCTTGCATCATGCCTAGTTTGAACCTATTATGGCTCGTGATTTTGGACGCGAAAACGTCCGCATTTTCATACTTATGTAGATTTTGAAATGAGTACGAATCAAAGTCTAAAAGTTCATCTATCTTTGTTACCATATTTGGAGGACGATCTTGTAGGAACCTGGAACAAAAGTCACTGGTTGGACCCTATTATTAGTGAGAAAAATTTGTATCATACTCATGGTTACCGTACGTATGTATGTATGCGAGTAGGAAATATGATATTGTACCATTGTTGCACTAGAGAAAAATTTAGAATTCGTACCGATGATCACCTCACAATCTTACCGTTGTAATCAATAAGTACCATTACTCTTTTGTTGTAACAATTTGTTGTATGTTAATCCAATCTCTACCTCAATTACGAATATATCCACATATGATGATGTACCATAGACGTGATTAGGATGAGCAAGATCGAGACCCGCAATCCCACATTGTACGCTTCGTCCCGTAAACCTCATTTGCACCTGTTATATTACCGCCTTTCGCTTACTGAACCTATTGTTTTGTCGGAGTACCCCTAGTCGCAATTGTAGTGCCGAGGGAGTAGTTAGTTGAATGGCGCCTCTCTCGATAACTAACCGTTTGCGCTTTGTTATACTTACCTGTGTTTGCTTTTGCCCTGAACTGCTTTAAATGAGTAAGGTGAGCGGAGCTGTCATTAGAAAAGGTTTAGCAGTTTACGCTGTGATTTGATGCATGAGTAAACTTAAGCTGCGCCGCCTACCATCCTTTTTTGACATTATGCACAAAATGTTGTTAGAGAGCAAACTAATAGTTACAATAGCCTAACACCATTTCCATACTTTTCCATTCTGCGAACGTTTAGTATCTAATTACATGAACGTTTAAGTTACGTTAGCTAACACAATGCACTTTTTTACACTTTCACCATAACTGCGTTCCGAAACGCTAAATTAGGTTTTTGAATTTTAAATTTTTCGTCATGCAAACACAATTCTTGATATCATTACCGGTCTGATTAGTTCGCGAACAGTTCTATGATGTATACAATTCTATGAATTTTGTGTGCGAACAGATTGAGCTTTCTTATGCAAAAAATTGTTCGCGAACATAAAGTACTGTTGAGATCAAGCTGTTCGCGAACACACATATATGTTCTAACACTGCGCTAATACTAAAAAGAATATTAACTATGCGTTTATTGTTCGCGAACGTGTATCCATAACTGAAATACGTTAAAACAATAATGTGAAAAATCTTAATGAAATTTTAACTGGAAATCCGGGAGCTGAATACAGTATATTGTTAAATCCGTATATTTTCTTCGCGAACATGACATTGTTCGACCATCGACGTGCAAGAATATTTTGGTGAAAATTACATGTCAAAGTTTTAATATTAACATTACCTAGTTAAATGTGTTCGCGAACGTCACAAATTTTTTGCTTGGTAAACAGGTGCGTTTGCCTTTACATATAAAGAACCTGTTCGCGAACACTGATGTGGTGATATAATACGGGGTAGCGAATACTGATCCCATACTTAAATTAATCACGAGTAAAATCTCGAAAATATTAAAAGTAATGCAAAGAAAAATGTTTACGCATGAAACCCAAGACGTTCGCGAACGTCATATTAGTACGTACATTGTTTTAATACTTGTTGTTTCAGCATAATATTAAACTGAAGACGTTCGCGAACATCATATATGAACGTTCCATGCCTATATACTGGTATCACAGTTCAGTCAAAATAACCATTGCCAAAATTTGCACTTTTGTTATAATGCATATGGAGTGAGCGAACGTGTTGCATATATCTAAATGTATTGTAATATCTTGTTCGCGAACCAAATTATGAAGCTCAAAGGTAGCGCGTTTACGCTCACTAACAAAATCAACAATCCAGAACTTTAAACTACAAATGGCCAGTAAGATATTCGGTAACATTTTTGAAGTAATCAATAAACGGGCAATTTGCTGTTCGTTAACGTTTTGGCACTGTTGGCCCAAAGCCATTATTTCTGTTCTCAAAGGATTTTACATATTGCTTATACACCGAACAACCTATTGCCAACAGCTAATTTCAAAATAGGATGGTAGGCGACGTAGGTTAAGTTTACTCATGCATGAATTAGTTGTGAGAGTTCGATGAAAAAGGCGATGACTCCGCATTTACCCCATTTGTCACCCTGCTCATTCTCCTCATAGCGTACCATACTAGTGACATGATACCTATTGTATTAGCCCGTACTGTATGTTCTTGTCCATATACGATTTTGACTCATCAATAAATGCTAAATCAAACCCAAGTAGTCTATCTGTTTTGTTGACCCTAGTAGCGAAAGATATTAGAAGGGGTTTGAAATCCGTCACCCCTATCGACGACCCGTTCACGTTTGACACACGCATTGAAGAAGCAAACCTTAGCTTGACTCGCCGATTCCAATCCAATTGTATTACTGTGTGAGTACGACTCGTGCGACTAATAAGAAAAATTTACCTCAAAATTAAAGCCTTTGCTGAACCCCCAAAATAGGAAACCACACGAGGATCCGACGTTAAACGTCTAGGGATTTGTCGGACCCTAGTGGAGGCCAATGGCTAAATAAATTAACCGTCCAGGAAAGTAGAAAATACTTTACTTCAAACACACTTCACGGGTAAACGAGGATAGGGAATAGTGGTACGGTCTCTTTGGCCTGAGAGCAGGGACGAAGCCAATCTCCCTAGGGACCTCAAATGTAGTACCACTTAGACTACGTGCGCAACCCGTCCGGCAGGATCAGAACACATCCTGTGACGCGCTCCTGCGGCTTGCTAAGCTCCGTCATTTCTTGGGTCTGACCCGAATCAAAGAGGAAAAATAGAAATTTGAAAAGGTCCGCCCTCGAGGTTACGATAGCCGGGGTCGTATGGGCATTACGTTTGTGGAAGTGCGTATTGCAGCAGCGTCACGTCGATCTGATACAAAAGTGGCAAAAGAACTGATAAATTGTGACGACGGATAAAATAGTATGCTATAATACTTACCTCACCCGACGCAATAGCATCACCAGGGACAAAGAGCTCTGGATAAATGTTATCGAGATACCACTTAAACGATTTGCATTTGAGCGATTCTCGTAGCTTTTTTCGGTCGGATACATCTCCATAGTCACCCTAAAGCATGATCATTAAAATATGAAACAGATATGAAATTATCTAAAACTAGTAGCTTGTCTTATATTTTTAGCTTGTCTTCAAGGTGGTGAATTGTAGGCGTTGAATTATGTAAGTTAGCCAGACGTCCACAGCTATATTCAACATGTACTTACAAAATGAGCCGAATAACAGTCACGCTACTAGAATAGTTGAGGAGCAGGGAATAACCGGAAGCGGAACCAGCAACCGGAACCATCCATTTAAACCGGATCCGGAACCTCATTGAGGAGACGGAACCTCATTGAGGAGATATAACCGCCTATAACGTATTTAAGGTTCACACTGTTGCAGACACACTGAGAAAAAACTGACATACCTATAACTCGACGCTTGCGAATATACAGCCGTTTTCGTGCATTTTGGGTGCCATGGGCGCATTGAAAAACCCATTTTGACCCAACCCTGCAGTGTAAATAACGAAAATATCTGCATACCATTTGCTCTCCGAAATGAGACCAAAACGCCCGTTTTGCAGAGATATTGCCGTTTCCGTGTATTTTGAGTTTCGTGGACCCATTGAAAACTTCTTTACTCGAAATCCTACATTTTGAAAGAGCCGCCTAGCTTCTTAAAGGTGTATTTACTTTAAAGAATTCGATTTGATTCTTATCTATACCGGTTGTCGAGACACTATAAATAACGTGATTTTTCTGGATCTTTCGCGATCCGACCCGTGCTCTTCGACCGGATGGGGATGCTGCTGGAATCGGTCTGCGCGCCTAACTAAAGGGTTCGAATAGAGATTTCAAGCTTTCAAATTAGCTATTACCCGAATCAGCCCACACAGAAAAAGTTGGGTTATGGATGTCACATTAAAACACCCATTAGTGAACACTGCCAAATTTCACCACTACACGACTGGTAAGACTTCCTCGCTTGGTTTATTTCACGCAATACACTGAGAATTCAATAAATTTGAATACCATAGGATTCTGTCCAAGTATTTCTGCTTTCTCCAAATTAGGCCTTTCCAGAAAAATTTGCCACTACCAACCCGCCAGCGCATTATCGTGTTCCACGATAAAAATATTTCTTTTTCGGAAAATTTTGGTGCAAATTTCAGATTTATTTTTAGTGTTTATTCAATTACCGGTGCTCCCACCGGGGTTTTTCCGCACTTGCTTATAAATCAGCGTGGCTAGTAAAACTTTAATTGATTTTACCTCTTGGTCTGGCTAGATCTAACTGTTCGAATGGAAACAGATTGAGCGACAATAAAACATAATGTAAGAGCCCCAACGAAAGCAGTTAATCATTAAATAAAATCTTTTGTTGACAATACATTAAAGGCACCTGGACGGTTATTGGCGGGCCATTAAAAAACTAGGAATTCTACAATTGTTATTTCTATAAATAACTGAAAACATGAATGTTTTGAAATTGGCAAATCATCAAGAAAAATAAGCTTTCATTTTATTCGGTAACTTACACATCCATTATAGCGTTCTATTGATGAATGGTGAATTAAACTGAGAAAATGTCAAAACTGTCTTTTTACGGTGTCAAAATTAATCAGTCTCAGTTTCACACCGTCCCTAAAAGCGTAAAACGTTTGAAAAAAAGACGATCTACAAGTTAAAGAAACCTGCACCCCACAAGCAAGAAGGTCACATAGTCTAAATGTTGGAAGTTTCATTTTCGAGACACTTTGCTCATCTCTTTGAAGCGACCGTTATGAAAATGTGTAATTATGGCAAAACTATAGTTTTCATCAAGACAGAAACAGAAATCACAATCAAATTCTCTGCAAAGACATCGCAATTTTTGATCGTGCCGATACTAGGAAAATAGTTAAAGGGTTCGTTTAAAAATAGCCACGCATGATGCCAAGAAGTAAACGAAATTTTGTTCTCAATTATAGCTTGCAAAGACGGTGAATTTATCTTTCAGACAAAAAGTCTGCGGTACTGCTTCCTAGTATTGTATTCCAAAAAAAGAAATTATTATACATGGTTCCGTAATGATAACTTCGCTCTCTCCAATTCAACCACAGCACAATAATAAAAACCTGGAAAAGAAGCTGCCGATACTGGTGCATGGTATTACAATATCTGTGCAATATTCGCAATTCGGTACGTCACCCATCAAAAATTGCATCTACAGAATTCAAGACTGTCGCTCGTTCTGGACATGCTCGAACGTAATCTGTTCTAGAAATCTAATTTTATTATTATATTTTGATGCTTTCTGTTATCTCAAGCTAGTTCTCAGTCATTTCTCACGAGCATCAGTCATTTCTGGCGATTCGGACAAGTCAATCAAGAGCGCACATTAAAACATTTACTCAACTTGAACCATAAGTGTATTATGACGGGGCACTAATAATAATGGTTACCAGCTCATTATTTATTCGATCGTAGTAATATTTCTTATAATCATCCATCCAGACTTCAGCCAATCGAATTGAGTTCCGTTTGAGAACGTTAACACCCGATCGCCATTTGTACGGTGATCGTTTACGAAAAATATGACCCACATGACTGCAAGGCACAATCTCGAGACGACCGCCACACATCCAAGTCTGTAAACGCAAAAAGCAAAAATGATTATTATGATTAACATGAATGAAAGTTAACATTAACAAAACTGATTATTATAATTAACATGATTAACACAACAATTAAAATTATTACACAATTTGAGAACTACTCCCTCAGAACGATATTTCATGCAAGTGAGATTGTAAACACCCCCGCAAGTTTAGCGTATAATGTGCAATACAAACAGATGAGTTACAAATGCTACTCGGATCCCCGTTTCAAAAAAGTGAATTATAATAAACCACCTTATCAGCAAATGAGCATTCAAATGTTAATGTTTTAGCTTAAAATTCATTTGTATTTCCCTTTCTTTAAAAATTTCGTGTGAACACGATTCAGGCTTATCAAAAACCATTTTCAGAAAAATATTTAAATATCTTGAGCAAAATTCCACAAAATATTACAAAAATATGTAACTTAATTTTGAGGCATTCTAATTTGCCACATTTTTCTATTATACAATTTTCAGCCAAATTTTGTTCAAGCACGATTAAATTTTAGTCGGAAATTGGAACGTGTGATCTTTGGTCATTGTGTTTCCCAGATATAACAGTAATCTACTAAAAACTATGTGCATTTTAGAACCACTGGCAATGTGGCTACTAAACACACACAGTATATTGCACTGCTACTATAATTGTTACTTGAAGCTTAAGGTCAATGTAATTGGGGATCCTTGGGAGCGAAGCTTAGAAAAGATGAGAGACATGGGGTAGAACAACACATTTGGCTCACTTTAAACGTTGAGATTTGCTGCTCAGTCATCCTTTCTAAACTGTGCCAACTATGTAGTTATGCATATGCGTTAATCTGTTCCTCAGTTATATCACATTTTAACTTCACATATTTATCTTAAATATTTACATGATGATAGACTATTACTCACCACGGCAAAATAAATATTTTAATAACAT
Source organism: Trileptium ribeirensis (assembly GCA_030248225.1). Taxonomy (NCBI): domain Eukaryota; kingdom Metazoa; phylum Nematoda; class Enoplea; order Enoplida; family Thoracostomopsidae; genus Trileptium; species Trileptium ribeirensis. The sequence continues at coordinate 6,109 of JASANE010016726.1, read as the reverse complement.
AACAGCTACAGTACGCAGTAGACTCTAAAACTTACAGACAAAAGCTATAACGGTGTAACAAATCTAAACATACCCGGAAAGGTTTGCATAATCTTCTGTAAATTACTACTACATATCTTTAACTAAGCAGTAAACAAACCTTGAAAGATATTTCTAGATTTTCGCCTCCCCATATATCGAAACCGGGATCGTAGCTACCGAGATGCTCGAAAAATTCTTTGTCGATTGCAAATATACCACCGGCCATTGTAGGTGATCTAAAATAAATCAGTTTAAACAGTTGCATTACAAGTTGAATATTAAATACTAGCCCTATCAAACTATGTGTTTATATTAGTTAATCCGGTACAATACAGAGACTGGAGAAAGCGTAATAAGATGTTCCTTACAATATCACTAGAAGACGCTTTTTTGCATACAGTATCTATGCATTGTCAACGACATTAGACACTAACTGGAGAACTGGCAATGCAATATTATTGCCCTAGTTATTCGGTGATGCGCGCTCTTTCACATAAACCCAAACTAAGTTTAGTAACTAGTACTTGCATACCAACAATAATTCCAAAATTTCCAGTTAAATTTGAATAAACCACACAGCCACAGGATTTACGTATAGACAACAAATTACGTATAGACACTCATTGCTAGAAATAGAGCTCGAATAGCAAAACCAACACCACCGAAACTAAAATCATAAGCTGTGGTAAATGTACGCAACTAGATGAGCTATAGCATATTCAATTATAAAAGAAACGCCGAAAACATTAGGATGAAACGCTAAACCGATATTTAACCGTGTTACTTCAAATAGTGTTTGCCAGGCTAACATCTAAATACATTCAACCAACGCAACTAATAAAACTAAAAAATTTTATAGCAAACAAAATTATACGACGATGGATTTATTAAAATAGCTACCCTAGAACAAACAGACAGCAAACAATGACAAATTTTCCGGCACTACCGCTTTACTACCAACTGTATAGCACCTAAAATAAACACCTCAAACAGCGAATAAAATTTATCATATCCTGTGGTCTCTAAGAAATATTCTTACGGTATTGGATCAATATCACGCTTACGAGCTACACGATCACGCTTTGGAATGCCATGCCAGTTGAACTGAAGACTCCAGTCAAAGCCACCCACATTTGTAAACGATGCCTAGAATTTTAGTGATTTATAAAAAAAGCAGTAGATGACGTAAGAAGCGTGCACTATAGTATTCACATTACCGTATATTTTGATAAAATAAAATCCTTAGTATTAAATTTAAGTCTCAATATTCTCAATATTATAGCTGTTGGTGGACTAGAAGCTACCCACAAATCGGCTAATGCCAATGGGTCGTGATAAAAGTAACAATTTATTTGTACATTTACTGTATTGCTAAGACTAAAATTATTTAAAATTGTTTTTATAACATTTACCAATAAAAAATCCGTTGACATAAGGGTAGTATTTAGAAACATTTACGTCAAAATAACCAAACTTGTACATAGCCATTGTCGATTTTCCGTTTACGGTAGCTCCATCTCACAAAGTATTCGTCGGTCCTCCACAAGAAGTGTCCCGAAGCCGAGTTCACCAAGTGAAAGAGGCCTGAGGTACATCCAATTAAGTAGGGAAAGAAATGTCACATTAAATTATATATATACATACTTTAATTGCTATACATTATATACATGATATAATGACATTATATGATTACAGTGGCACGTGTTTCATTCAAATGACAGATTCGATTCATTTATGTCGTCGCTAACTATATATTTACTATACATTCGAATAAAATTATTTACACAACCCGTAGATATTCTAGCTATGTTTTACACAAACATGATACCCAAACGCCACATTAACGGCTGAAATGCTGCTAGTCGTTCACAATTACTCGTGCTCATTTATTTAAAATGTGGACTGCTCAAAGTAGTTTATCGCTAGCGATGGCGAAACGGGACGAGAGTGGTTTCATCTATAAGCTGTTATTATATGTAATCAACCGTATCATGATTTGTGTTTGATATATTACCTTAAAACCTCTGGAACACCAAGCCCATTGAAAACCTCGCCGGTTCCAAACCCAACGGAAACAACTAAAAACGGCAAGCAACGTTCGTGTTGGTTTCTAGATAACCAAAATCACTATGTTCAGCATAACCAAACAACTGAAAAAGCAACAATTTAGAAATCGAGGTGATCGGCCGTAAAACCCTTGACACCCCGTGAAACAGTTTAGTATATTCAAGATGAACTTTATAACCTAATAAATAATCGTTATAACGTAAAATCTAAAATTACATGCCGAAATTTGAAAAACCAATATTTATAGGAAGAGTCGATAAGCCATATTGAGCCCACAGCGGTCCAGGAAATAGTTCCACAAAAAGCACTGTTCAGAAATGTTGTAGATATCGATGAGCAGATTCTGTTCTGATATGAATGAGACGGTAGTCTCAATTTCCGATACGAAGCCATAGTTCCGAGATAGGCCTGCAAAAATGGCACTCGTATGGCTTAATTTCGCTAACAACCCTTAAGTATTATTTTTATTTCCACCCAAAGGTTGAAATCGGATCTGCCTGTGCACATCACTTTTGCTATAAAACAAAAAACTATTGAAATCGATTCACCCGAACATGAGTTACGAGTGCCGGCGACAGACAAAAAACAAATTTTCACAATTTTCCTATAGCGTCCTCATGTAAACTCCGCTCGTTCCGTTTACCACAAATTGTTTCGAGCGCAAGTACTACATTTGCATTTCGCATACCACAAGTGGTACCCGCACCGAAACGGTAATCGCCTGCCGAGGAAGAAATATAAACTGATGTTGCTCCCTCAGATTGTTTGCCTTTTTGGTGCAAAATTATACTCACCCAAGGCAATAATTTATAATTTGGGCGTTGTGCATCTACAAGAAATGGTCAGAAAAGTTAAAATAAAAAAGTTTCTTACACGGCTATAGTGGTATCGAAATGTGTCGTCATCGATGACGTCAATCACAGGGCACACAACATTATGAGGATTTGCGTGTATCCGCACCAGAAGTGGTTCTAACCAGCCTAAAATTCGTCAAGCAATCATAGTATGCTAACAAGAGAAGATGCAAAGTGCGGACATGGATAATGCAACCATTTGAAAAATGAGCTCTTTTTTAAAATAGAAAATGTTGTTACGATTATCATTTTGACGTTTGCTGCGACGTGTTACTGGCAAAATCTACCCCATTCCGTTAATTAGTGCATTACGCATACAGTACTTTGGCAAAGTAATGTATGTTTGGAAAATATTTCCAACGATAGTAAGTAATACAGATGATCTGATTGTCTAAATTTACCATAGACAATATTGCAGGTGAAACCAAAGTTTTGCAAAAATTTTTTGATAAATTAATCTTTTCAACACGTATTCAGTAATGCATTCAGCCGCTAAAATCACCATGCACTAGGTTATGTGTTCAATCCTTATTTTTCTCTTTATTTATTGTTACTGGTATATCAGATATTTCCGTCGATGCGACAGCCCTGGCCCTAAAACTCATAAAAACTTGTTGATCCAGTTTCTTAGAGAACACATCAGGGTACGCGGGTTCCTAGCGAGACTATTAAACCATTTTGTTGCAATTCTATATAAGCGAGCAAAATAAAATTTCGTCACTACCACCTACTACAAATGCATGTATATCTAGTGTACTTAAAAGCATACTATTTGTATGTAATCGCACACAAAATGACTTGATCTCCCACATATCAGACGATACGGCAAGTATAGTTAACACCAAGCATTAATTTACCTTCGGTACATTCACAATGCGAATCAAGGAATGTCAAAACATTTCCTACTGCTCGTCGAGCACCTTCTAGGCGAGCTCGTATCAAGCCAACACGGCTGGAAAGCCGGACAATTTTCACTTTCGAGAAGCGCTGCATATATGTATCGAGAGGGTCTTTGAGATGATCTAAAACGAAACGGGTACGCACGGTATATTTTATATAATTTAATCGATATAACTATATTAGTATCTTATAGTTCATACGATTTTTACATCAGGCATAGTATTATATTACGTATCATTATTGGAATAAGTCCGAGCAGAGTTTCCTCAAGCAGCGGTCAATGTGCAAAAATTCTTTGCCTGTATGTATAACGCAAATCTTACAAAATCGAGATGAATCGTAGTTATGGTCACCGATAATTTTCCGTTTTTCCAATACAGCAGTATAAGAAGCATTTTTCCGAGCAGCGCATAAATTACCACTTTGACGATCTGTAATAAATACAGTGTCAGCCAAGGTTACTGTTCCAACATAGACTAATCATTTTCACCTATTTTTATCACTTTACGAGACATAGAATATTACCTCTACACACCAAAATAGCTCAAACTGATACTTTTAGGTTCAAAATAACAACATCGACGATATAAGATAACTACATCGGAGGCGAAAGTAACTGTTAAAAATGAGAGCAACTGATTTCACCTATCTGCATCAATTTACTTGATATGAAATAAATATGTCTCAAAACATCAAAATGTCCTAAACTGACACTTTTAGGGTCCAAAATCGTAATTTTGACGATCTGCTACAAATATATCGTCAGCCGAAGTCGCTGTCCCCTCCGAAGGCAACCACTTTTACTTATCTGTATCACTTTACGTGACATAGTATATAACTTAGAAAATAGCTTATCATAAAATAGCTTCAACTGCACCAAAGCAGCTCAAACTGATACTTCTAGGATCCAAAATCACAATTTTGACGATCTACTATAAATGTTTCGTCAGCCAAAATCACTATTCCCACACAGAACAATCATTTTCATCTATATGAATCACTTTACGTGTCATAGAATAAGTAATTATGATAAGTACTCGTATGACACAAAAATCGGCAAAATACCTGAAATTTAACATACATATTCAAAGATACAAAGCGAAAACGTATTGAATTTGACTTTACAATTTCATCCTCGGAAAAAATATTGACATCAAAAATCAATGGTTTAGCGTGAAATTGTCCGAATGACGATAAATTTGACATTCTATGATAACTATACAGTCAGGCCAAGTAATCAGCCCTCCCAAAACGATCTTTTTTCACCTGGTTGGACCATTCTTCGCGACATAGAATACAAAAAGTTCCCACAAAACACCAAAAAAGTTTCATGAATGTGGCTTAAAACTGAAAAACCTAAATCAGTCGGGTTCCACAGCTTGTGCACACCAAAAGTCAAAATAAGCCATCAATTCAAAAACTACATTCGTAAAACTTAAAACTAGTTGAAACAATGCGAAAAACGTAATGAATTAGATTTTTGAATTTTGCCTTCAAGAAAAAACAGCTATTTACGCTAGAAATACCCAAAAATATCGCTTCAAACGCGGGACAAAATATTCCAGTGACTCGTTTAGCGTTCAGACTTCTCTGTGACTTCTGTGATTTCGGTATCACCAACTGACAGCTATAACAAGTTAACGAATAGAGCTAGCGCAGTAAATTTTTTTCAAATGACCCCAACACGTGATCTAAAGCCACATTCATAAATTTTTGCTATCAGTAGTAGCATTTCTCTAAAATATACAAATTGTATAGCATGGTAAAAAACGATGATCTGGGACACGCATACTGAAATGAATACTACAGCTATGGAGAAAAAACTTTGTTTTACAAATCGCTGTCAAAATCTTTCAGGAATAGTGCAGCCCAAATTTTGAATTTGGTTTTAGGTTCTTTGCATGACCAAAAACATGTTTATAAACGTAGCCCTGAGACCAATACGCCCATCTAGAGTCGAGATATCTAAAAAGCGAAAAACCTCGTCGTCTTATGATATCGTGATTGTAAAACATCACAGAACATATGTACTCCCTTGCAAGCGTTGCGCCATGTCCCACTGGAAAAAACATCAAAAACGTGAAAATATCATGAATAATTTCGTTTTGAAGGTCTAGCGTCTCCGAAAAAATTGTGACGTTATCGAGAACTATCGAGCGAACACAAGTTAAACCGTAAAATTCAAAAGAATTAGACAATCCTGGACTGAAAACGGTTCTTTAAAGATCTCGGGGACAAAAGTACTATAAAGTTTGGGTTCCATTTTC
>JASANE010016724.1:0-12514 GCA_030248225.1 Trileptium ribeirensis | reverse complement strand
CCTTCATTTTGACTTTCCCGTTTCTCCGAGATTACCACACGTTTTGCAACAATTATCTTTCAACTGACATGTTCTGTATTGTTCTGCATTACAGCATGTAAATCTCTGTTATTCTGTTGTATGTATTGTGTAGTACTTCTGCAGCGCTAAATATATAGTGCGATTGCACTAATTGGAGTATATTTCGGTATTAAAAGTTCTACTGAATGGACCCGACAACCACCCCTTCTTCGTACAACGAATTCTCAGTTAAGAGGGCTCGCCGCTGAAAATTTAACCCGGGGATATGAACGGGGGTCCCTTGTTCGGGAACCATGAGTCTATGAATGTAAATAAGATCGGGTGAGCCGGAGGCCTTGGAATTTAAAAAACCGCTGTTCACGGCACAAAAAGCTTCGTATAGAGGCTAAAAGCTGTTTGAAAATAAACCTTGACGTGATTTAAGAGAATTTTTAGACTAAGAAAGGAATTTTAGTAAATATTTTAGTCAGTTTTATTATCAAATGGAGGCTCACCTGCAAGGACATGTATTATACAGATACGCATGTCCTGAACTATAACACACCCAAGCAACAGAACGTTAAAGCCCGCGATGTACCACCGAAAACGTAAGCGGTTGGCATGAGAAAACTTAGTCGGACACATGCAATTTGAAGACACAATTTAATGAATGCAAGCCAGGTATCAATAATTACTATTAACGTTCGGCACACCGACATATTAACGCGTACATATGCAGTAAAACCTCCCATTCTATATGCAGTAAAACATCCCATTCTAATCGATTTACAGAAAACGTGTTGAATTTTTATCACTCTGTTAGTGAAATGGAAACTGTTTATACTTGTGTTTAATTTATTTTAACCGTACTGATGCCAGAAATAAGACATCCTGTCTGTGTTCTCGTCAAAATAAATTTACGGTTGTTTGCGTATAATTGTTTTGGGTGGTAATGCCACGATGACTCTTTTGAAAGAAAATCTCTTGCGTATATTATCAAAATGCGCGTAGATCCATGTTTGCGCAGAGAACAGTATATACCGCTATTGGAATGATGTCCATTGTAAAAAGGTATATCATGACCTCCTCAGAGCTTTGTCCACAATATTGGTGCAAAACAAGTGATATTCATTTGATGATTTTCGATTTGCTTGTCCGGCTTCAAATGCGAAAAGTGCATAGAGTCAATTGTTACCACCGTCGAATATACGTCAGTTTAGCACTGCGTTCGCTGATCATACTGTAAAAATTTGGGTGATATGAAAAATTGTTGCGTCTGATAGCAGATACGTTTTAATGTGTCTCGTCGAAACTTTTTTAAAGCAGTGACTCAGAACAACAACTTACAATTCATGTGATATTTTAGATTTGGGTTGCACGGCTTCATATGGGAAAAGTTCACGGTATCAATTTATTTTCACCGACGAATATATATCAGTTTAGCACTTCGTCCACTGATCATACTGTAAAAATTTGGGACATTCGAAAAATTGATGGTACTGGTGATGGCCCGAACGTCTCTAAACCACGAAGGCAACAACTTTCTCAGCCGGTCGTTACTTTAATCCACGATCATGCAGTGAACGATGGTAAGCCAGTCGGATCGATGGATTTATTTATTGATTAAGAAATGGATTACTTAATGTAGTGTTAGGAACAGTTGATGTAACTGATTCAGAAATTTCGACGTTTCAACAGTGGGTTGACCTTCGTAACGTTTTGCAAAGCCAATATATATTTTAAAATATAATTTTGTAGTGTCTTTGTGCATTTTCTAGGAAAACTGGCGCTTTTCGTGTTTTTTATCAAAATTATCAGAATCAGACTAGACTGTATATTATAAAAATAGTACGTAGTGAAAGTGCTTTTCCCAGATATTTTAAGTTATTTTTTAGAATTTGTTTCACTGAAATTTGGATGTGGCGACTTAATGTTGTCTAAACCTGCAATAGTATTGCCCTCCGGATTATATTTTGCACAAACTAGATGACTAGTTTTCCCCGGCTGATCTGTTCACATCCTTCTGATCATCCGACATACCATTGGTACAGTAATAGTCATGCCACTGTTAAGTTAATTAGTGCAAGAATAATAAGTCAAACCTGAACTGATGATCCTTCTTAATTTTTGTCGGAATATGTAATTGAATCTAATTATGTGCCAAGCTTTGTCTTTGCGCTGTTTGAATTCCTGTTCAAATTTTTGCGAAACGGACAAGAATTGAAAGCCATGAATGTGGGCGTTTGGGGTTTCTCAACAGTTTAAGTTATAATTTTTTCCAGAGGCATAAGATAGAAAATTAAGGGCAGAATCGCGCCCTATTTCATATCTGCAATGTTTTGTCAGAGCTGTTATTTTCGGTCTCCGAGGCAAATTTAAACAATATCCAAACGACCGACTTATATCCAGCAAGTAATAGTTAAACTGGTTATATAAATTTATTCCAAGATATATGCGGCTATTCACACGGAGTAATGCTCCTCGCAATAAGTCGAATATGTGGTTTCCATCGTCGGCTCTGATTCAAAAGTCGTGGGAAACATGTAGATAGCCTGTTATGTGCCGAAAATTTCAACTGCTCTAATGACAAGAAATTTTCGCGTAAAAATAAAATATCCGACAATCTGGGTACGATGTGTAAAAACCATTTGTCAATAATAATATGTTAGTACGATTCCTGTCAAGCAATTTAATCAGTAATGCTGCGAAAGTCTTATTGATATATTTACGCGATTGTAAATGAAGAACAACGAAGATTCGTCAACGGTTTTGAGCGTTCCCAGATCGATTGTCACAAATATGTAGAGAATCCGGTGACAAATTTAAGTTAGTAGTCGTTGAAATTAACGCTTGACGTAATGTGTAACGGCGCGTTCATTAAAGTAGAGAAAAGCTGGTCAGACACATTCCGGAACGAAAGCAGAATGGATTTGATTGCGGTATACATCGGCGTGGCCAACGCATTGCTAAACATCGTCCGGAGAACGTGTTGCCAGACGTTAACGAACATGGAGAGCCTGAATGTTTATGCTGTTTATTTTCAAAAGCATCCTCAACACAGTCAAAGTTAATGGTAGTTGTCATCGCTATCTACAGCTGACAATATCGGTCGTGCATTTCATTACTGGCGTTGGCAGTGTGCAACACAATGATATCAACAACTTGCGGAATGAATTATGATGTTCATTCTGACAAAATAAACCAACTTGTATGCCGAATGCCACATAATATGTATATATATGTATATACGTAATATATTATATATCTCCAACTGTGGCCAACAAAGTTGAAAAGATGTTGATTTGGTTCAAATTAATCAGATGTTTAAACGAAAAGTACATCGCAAACTTGGTTTATCTAACAGAGGGGGTGTCCGAGCTATTGTCGACCTCAAAATTGTAGTCAAGATTAGGCCTCCGTAATAAAAGCTAATTGGCTACGTACTGTTTCAGTTTGGGCGGTTAACCGAGGAACTTATTCAGCTGCATATTGGATCAGTCCCAGCGTCGAATATTTTATACGGAAACAGCTGCTAATGGTATTCGAATTTATCCGAAGTAATCGTTACCCTACGTTGACGGTTGAAGATATAATATTGTACAGTGACAGGTCATCGGCCTGAAACCATAATTAAACCATGACTATGGTGGTTCTTCAGCGACGTAAGCGTTCAGTTGACTTCGAGCTAGAATACCTTGTTCATAGAGTAAAGGTTCTTAATGTAGACTGCATTCAATTTTGACTTCATACCAGTTGAATAGCGATGTTTTTTGCTATTGTTTTTAATGTGCTACCTGGATTTGGGTGGCACAGGTTGTTTTATATTTTATGTTTAAGCTTTGGAATCTGTAGTTGTGTTTTTGTGTCGCAGACAAATAGCCGATAACGGAGTAGCACATATGCTAAACTTATTTAGTTTAAAGCGTGTGATTGCTGTATATGTAAGGTTGTTGTCTCATAGTTGGGTAAAAGGATATTTACATTGAATATCTTGTTGCCATATGAACAGTCGTATGCAAGTGGGTGCATAAGTATTGCACACAGTCGCAGCTGTCCTAAACTAACTAGCAATTATTTGTATATTGTCTAGTTGATGACATACATATGTCACGTGTTATGTTATGTTTGCTCGATACTGTTAAGGTTAAAATCAAGTTTTTATATACCGTGAAATAAATATTATACAGTAGTAGTATAAGACCCCTTTTGGTGACAGCCGCTTTTGTTGTCCCAAGTGGCACCTTTTCAGAAACCAAAAAACGTGCGTTGTGTTTTGACAAACATTCGAATACTCTGCAAAAAATGTGACAGCGTCTTTTCAGAAAAAACTCAATCACTTTTCGCACGATATTTCAACTATCTCGAACGAAAGCAATCACTTTGGCGATTACTGTATCCATTTCCTGCTAAATTTTTTCTTTTTAAAGACACTTGGCACTTTTATATGTAGCTGAATTCATAACATTTGATTAAGTTCAGTGTGATTCATTACAAGTTAAAAAATTAATGACTTATGTTTTATCGTCCACTGAACAGAAGGAAAATGTGTAGTAGGGGTCGTTGCCGATGATGTAGCAAACACTAATTTAGGTATTTAGCTATAATTTTCCTTGAAAAATTAAAGGTTTTGTTACCAAGCACAGTGACCATAGCACAGCGAAAAACCATATTGTTTGCACAACGAAAAATTGTAGTGTAGTCTGTAGCCGAATCTATAATATATACGTACTCTAAAAATGTAAAAAAATCCATTATCTTTTTGATGAAACGAAATCCATGTAATGTACTATATTCCGATCACCATAACTTTGCAAGCTTGCGATATTGTAAACATTATGTGCTAACACATTTCGTTAAATACCAACAAAACGTTCCTGTTGTATTAATTAACACACTGTTAGTGGCCTGTAAAATTTATTAAGGCCTATTTGCCTTTTCCTCATGAGGACATCTCTCGAACCACCGAGAAAAATTTTTATCACGAGGACTAAAATATAATCCAGAGGACAAAAAGACAAATTGAAAGAATTTCACATCTTTCAGCTGTAAGAACATTTATTTTCAAATCAAATCCATACATAATAAATTGAAATTAGAACGTATTAGAATATTTTGACAAGACTTATGCGAGAAATACACTACAAATTCGTTCTGGACTTGGCGAAACGCAGGCTGAAATCAATTTTATTTTGTGACCTAATGCAATATTATTTTTAACATAAAGATCATGAATACAGTACTCACCAGAAATGAGTGTCCGTTTCAAACTAATATTGAACAGAAATGAACTAAAATCGTATTTTTTACACAAGTCTCGAACATTTGTCGAACAACATTGAACAAATAAAAGTTTTGAATGATATATAACGGAAAAAATCGAACACGTTGCATGAAATTTTCAACATCTTCGGAACAAACTTTATTGCTTGTCTATGCAACATCGAAGGAACCCTCACTTCTGCGACTACTGTATGTTATTGATTAATGATTTAATATGATTTAGAGGAAAAACTGAACTTAGATTTGATTTTCTTATACTGAAAGAATTTTATTTAGCCATTGCTAGCAATTTAGTATGAAAAATATAAATTTTAAATAAATAAGATAATTATAATTATTAAGATAAATAAACAGTTATGTTCAGCTTGTGTTCTCCACGTCAGCGCACAAATGGTAGATTTCCCGCTTTGAAAATATAAAATGAAGTTATTTTTAGAAATAATCGATACTGCATTTGTTAAATATGATACAGACTGTCAATAATGTAGTTATAAATTTAATCTTTGATGTTATAGCATTGCAAGTACTCAAAATTTTTGTCGCAGTGCCAAATAATTCATCAGCAGTTTCAAACGAAAGAGAGTGCAAAATCTCTGCTGAGCCATTAGTGTTCCTTTATGGAAGGAACATGCATTAGCCCAAACATGATTTTCAAGAAATTGGTATGCTGGCACTTTCAGGTCAGTTACATCTGTGACCTGGAACGGTTGTTTACCAATGCAATGGTCTAAGAAGCATTTCTGTTCGTAACCTTTTGTCAAAATTATCGCATTATAAGGAAGATCTGCCAGCACATGCATCATTGCTTCTTCAGGGACATTTAAACCATTTGCCTGAATTCCATTGGTTCCATTGAACTGCTTTGATGAACTGTAAGGTAGAAATTATTCAAATTGAGAAAAACCACAATTTATACACAAAAGTCCTGGTTTTCTGTAAAATTTTGAGAGAGCTTCAGCAGGCGATGAAATTATGGTCCTTTTCTCTTTTTTTAACATTGCAAATAGACTATTTTAAATCTTGAACTTACCGCTTAATTTCAGTACAATTCTTTAAGCGGTAAAATATCGCTTGTGCCAGCTATTTTATTTTTCATAGTCACGGAAAACAAGTTTTTATTTCTCATATGAAAAGGGCTTTAGCTTGATTACATACCTAAAATGTAGAATGATTTTCCAAAGCTTTGATGATATACGACTTACTAAATATAATTAGCCAATTATGATTGTAATAACACATATATATGAAAGGAATGTAATTGAATTTTTTTCCAAAATTTGCAAGTTTGTCTTTTGAACGCGTAAAATTTTTTAATCATATCGAAAAAATGTCAAAATTTCTTCGACGACAGGTTAATTTATGGGAAGATAATTCTATTTTACCAAATTAGCCGACTTAAAATCACGTTAGAAGATACCGATATCGATTCCACATCCAGTTTTACAAAGTGAGTGGTTGGTAGATACGTGTTCTGTATGTTTATTTGCTTATAACTTAAAATGATGACACTCTATTACCAAAAAATCTAATAATTTCAGTTTTGTTAATTTTAATAATTTCAGTTTTGTTAATTTTGTATGAATATACAATTTGGTTGGTTTTAACACTCTGGATATAAACAAAAAGATCAACGAAAGGCAGAAATTAGTAAATATCATTTTTGGTCAGTGCTAAACAAAATAATGAGCGTTACCTCTGTAGGAATTTGAAAAAATTTGGTTGAATTATTTGTAGGATTTTTCACTATAAATGGTCGCCCCCTTATAAATCCCGAACGAATAAAATATGTATCAGAAAATGATGAATACCTGGGTCATATTTCTGAGTTCTGTTTACAACTACTAATTGCAACTCATAATTTTCTGATACACATTTTATTCATTCAGAATTTAAAGCGAATGATTTATATATTAAGTATACCAGATCACCAGAGTGAACTTCAGGTGCGTCGCTTAGCGTAAATTGGAGGAAATAGTAAACAGACCCGAATGACCTAACGTGACAAAGTTCAGACTTATTAGTCATCACATAGAATGAAAGTGTTCACTCCACGGAAAATTTCAAATATTACATAAGGTGGTAAAATCAGTGTGTTCTTTTCGAACAATAGTTTGTACATCGTGTCAAAAGGACATGGTAGGCGTTGCATGTTAAGTTTACTCATGCATATAGCTGTCCTAGAATTGAGTTCTTAATGTTCTCTTCCATAATGTTAAACACATAATTTAATTCTGAGTTTAAATACTAGTGCATGAGTAAACTTAAGCTGCGACCCTTACCATCCTCTTTTGTCAAAAGCTTTTGTTCAGTGAACACAAATTCCATTTTTCTGGAAAAGAACAGGAATTGGTCCTTTTCGTATATCGTACATTGTAATTTGAAAATGTTAGCGAACAATTAGGTTTTAAAGTACAGCAGCCGAATTGCATTCGTTAACTGCGTTATGGAACAGAAAAGTGGAGAAATGGGAAACGGCTATTGAAATTCCAATTTTGTTCGCGCATAACATTTTGTACATGGTGTCAAAAGCGAATGGTAAGGGGCGCACCTTAAGTTTACTCAGGCATAAAAATAACTGAACAAAGAACACCTTACTACTGTACGCTGCACAAATCTTTCACAAATTCTACGAAATTGCTTACTTTAAACTGCACCGCTGCTTTGCAGAAAGCTGACTTTCGTTGACCAGATACGGAAAAGTAAAATGTTCGAGTTGTTTGGCATCAAGATTGTAAAATGATAGTTCGGTGGTAATTACGAGACCACCACCGATATTCGTAGAGTTGCTCGTGAAATTTGCAGAAGCCATTAAAATCGATAGCCAAATGCTAGATACAATTTTTGATTTCGCGAAAGCTTGAAACGCCGTTTGACACAGTAAAAATTGTCGATAACACGGTGTCTTATTTTCCGTTTGCAAACTGCACAATAAGTCATTTTTATACATGGAAATCGGGGAAACAATTTTTAGTAAATAGTTTTGGGGTGCCACTGGTGATAGTTACGTAGCGAGCAAAATTTGGATCATTATACAGCAACTACCAAATTAAAAACTAAATGAATCCAAAACTGTACTGATTAAGAAATCATAAGACACTGTTCCGCGTAAATTAATCCGATTATTATAATCTTAAGCAGATTATCATGTTTTCTAAGCGTTAATGTTTGCAGAAGTCGACAAAGTTAGGAAAAGTTTAATGTCATGTTTTATCGAAAATGTCAGCTAAAATATTACTATTTTGAAATTAATCGTCATGTTTGCCAAAAACGTCATCTAAAAATATCAATACTCTAAATTACTTTTAAATCTAAAAGCAACGTACAGATACGACACAATAAATGGTTTGTGTCATTTTAAAACTGGTTTCGAAATTTTAGGCTGTCGCTACAAATATTTTTGCTTGAAATTCCGCGAATTATATTTACTAAAGGATCAATATTCGGCTTAATTGAGTTACAAATATAGATTAATTCTGCAAAAACAAATAGAAATTGGGTATATAAGACACGTTTGAGAGAAGGTTGGCATAAATGGAAATCGCAGAACGATTTGCGGTGCTACATCGAAAAGTCCAAAAAGTTGCAAACTTAAATCAGTGAAGTTAGTTGATGTATAGTGTTTCAAGGAACAAAACTGTTTACTAAAGTTCGCTTACACGTTTTCAAGCAACATAAAAAATTACAACATATACAAAACCAGTATGCGAGAGGCACAACTATAGGTATTTGGGCAATAATAATAACACAACCATATGTTCATAACCTTATGTAATTTTAGCAAAGCACATGAACTTAAACATACAGTATCACTAAGCGAGCTTAATCTAGTGCACTTTCATCAGCAGTAACTCCAATAGAAACGGTTTTGTCTACTTCAGTAACGACGCAAACATTACTAGGAGGCATCACTGTGTCAAGTTCATTAGTTTTTTGCTTCACTGAAGTTTCTTCGTTAACATTTTCTCCGGGCAATGCACTATTCCCATTAACGTTCTCTCCAGTAGCGTCCGTACTGGCTGCTGTAGCAATGTTAGTTATTCTGCTTCTAAATCCGCTGAATGCATTTTGTATTCGATCAGTAAATCCGGGAATTCTGAAATAAAAATCTTATGTGTAATGCTATGAAATAAAAATCTTATCTATCACTAATGCTGAAAATTGTCGAAGGATATCTTGGAAAAATTCTAGGAATATTGCCGAAAATTGTTGAAAAAGTTTCTTGAATCTTAATTGAGCATATTTTATCCTTGAACCCAAACAGATTAACTATATAACATTTTTTATGTTATCACTGTATCATAGTAGCATTACATTTGCTCGCAAACCATGAATAATACAAATCTAAAGACACGAGACATTAGAGAATTTAATAACCGTTGGGTCTCGACTCTAGGTTATAGCAGACGTTAATTATTACATACGGTACTGTTGCGTGTCTTCGACGTAATCTCGAACCATGTGCATCTGATTCAATTACGATGTGGCAGTGTTGCGAGACATACTGATGCGTATTAAACACAACTATAACTTACCTTCTTTATTTTCCCAGTATTTTTTAGATTTGTCAAAATGCTATTGCGTAGCAAAAAGTCTAAATACTTTGGCTTTGGTTCTCCAATAAATAACTAATGACAATAAATATTGCTTAAAGCAACACGCTGACCTGACAATGTAGTTCCTACAAATTGCTAAAATTTAATGAAGCAACCTAAATTATGTTCTCTTGTACGACACTAAATACACGGTGTAAGTGTTTACTAATATAACGTGCAATATCTAAATCAGTGGCAAGCAAGGCGCACATTCAATTCAATTGATACAAATGTTTATACAGTATCATGGACAAAATAAATTCAAGCAGTGAAGTGAGGTTGGTCGCATGAACCTTTCGCATTGTGTGGATCCGGGCGAGAGTGTTGTCGTTTGCACCATGTGCACTTGTTGACCCATGTGAAGCCGCATATTAAGGACGCGACAGGAACATATCACAAGAGGCAAATTTGCGATACTTCCGGTAACCTCAGACAGTGGAAGACATGTCAACTTCACTGCATCCACAGCTTTGTTGATCTTCTCATCTCAATTTTAAACTATTCAGAAATAATCCATTATTTGACATGGTCAACAAAGCTATGGATATGAGACACGCCATGCAGAAATGTCTCCCGTCTGTTACTGAAATGTTCAATTTTAATGACAATGAAGTGAGTTATGTTGCCCTGTAAAGAATATCTACTGACGCTACAGCCAGAGTAACGGGACGACCTGATGGCGCTATCCGCTGGGGGCCAAAATGTAAAAATTCTGAGCCGGAAAAACAACGTAACGAGCTACACTGTCTGCAAATTTGAACAGTTTAGTACCAGACGTAAAATAGGTTAGGATGCTAGGTGATCGAGACATAGTTTGAAAAAACCTATACTGTACATATTATTTGGCTTACATTCAAAGTTTCCAGCTTTAAGGATTTCGTCTTAACTCGGCAAATGTTGCTCAAAATTAAGATTCTATATGACATATAGGTAATTCGCTAAGAGAAAGCTGGATCCGCACGAATTTTTGGCTAAAACTTTTCCATCAAAAGTTCAATTTTTGGCTAAAATTTTGCTTTTTGGCTTAAAATTACTGGTCATAACATGTATCCACAGAGAAAAAGCCAAAACCGCAGATTATTACCCGCAACATGCTTACTAAAATACCCTCAATTTAATCTAAAATTCATTTTTTAATTTAACATTTTTGCCTAATGTATTGATTACACTACTCCCATTTACAAAATGAAAATTCCTAACCGTTCGTAAACGTCAGAATTATCGAAGCTGCGGAGCGACGAGCGCTTCGCGCCGAAAATCTACTAGATGGCGATGAGCTAAAATTAAATAAGATGACAATAAATGTAAATCGTTTATGATGCAGTCTAAATGCTAAGCCAAGCATTAGAACTACGCTAAACATAGCTTTTGTTAATTTGTAAGCAAGCATAGGATCACAATTTTTGCCTCTAACTGACCTAATGGTAACTGGTACTGTTGTATCTCGATATATATACGGCAGGGAGTAACCGGAATTCCGGTTCGGTTCCGGTTCCGGCGAAAATCGTGTTCCGGTTGCGGTTCCGGCAAAGGGCAAAAACCATACCGGAACCGGAGTTCCGGTTTAAAAATTTTGCTTGAAATTTTCCACGTTTTTTGCTTTGTCCTGTAATCCAAACATATATAATATATATTATACAATAATCAAGCTCCAATACAACCAAGCAAAAGAAAAGATTAACTAACCAATTTGCCGTGTAAAACGTAAGTAGGGCACATAATTTCAGCAGGAATTTTTCATAATAACCTGCAGGAGTTTGTTAAATCAAAGCCAGGTCGATGCTTGTAGCAGCTATTTCACATATTCAGAAGTCTGCGGGGTACGTTCGAATTATACCGGTCCAACTCCGTAACAGAGTATGGCTTGCGTAGAAGTACTTAGCCTATGCTTGGCTAACATAAATTGCGTCAAGCACCAGCCGGTGCGATTTAAACTTTGTAAATCAGGTGAAATTGAAGTAACGTTATCTGCAACGCAAGCAGAAACTGCTTCCTTGGCAATGAACTGTATTTATTGAAACTGTGCGAGCAGCATCACAGCGTGTCTCATTTATAGCATTTTGATTAGAAAGTTACCATCATTATCATCTAACTGACGGACACTGTTTGTCCAACGCTAGCCTAAACAGTGTCTCTGACCACTAATGAGAAAATTACCTTCTATTTATTATTTTCTCTTAGAATCATATAAACCACTGATTTTAAGTTTCCTACAGAATAACATGCAACAAACGTATGTGTAGTAAAGGGAGGCGACTGGAGACAGAGCGAAAGTATGTATTCTACGCTCCAAGCTTTGTAATCACATTCGATTTGACGCAGTATACGCAATGGTGTATAGTGGAAGACACTTTTTGCTCTGAATGTCCAAAAACCTACATATTTGATCGATAAATAAACATTATTAGCTTCCTCAGTCTCTTTAAAGTTTCAGAAAGGCAATAATACCGTCGCAATGCATTAAGTTTAATGTAAAAGTTATTTTAATGTATTTTAAATCCACTATACCTTCATTTCTTCCATCATCTGTTTTACTATATATAAATTTGAAGACCAGGTTCCGGTTCCGGATCCGGTTTAAATGGACGGTTCCGGTTGCTGGTTCCGGTTCCGGTAAATTTTGGTTCCGGTTATTCCCTGAT